>VCNE01001473.1:0-34432 GCA_009869805.1 Oncopodura yosiiana
ATATATATATATATATATATATATATATATATATATTATTCTATATATAGGTATCTATTTTTGTTCCGATATTCAATACTATAAGTTATACATATATATAATGTAGTATATAGGTCCCAACATGGACTAGTTTTCTTTTCTGTTTATATTTTTGAGTCTATGAATTAAAAAACTTAAATGTATTTTCTCAGCTTCATCTCTAGCTCGGTTGATTTGTTGTTACCAGAATAAGAAGAGGTACATTAATTATTTGAAAAGAGCAGAATAGTGTGTTATCAATTTTATATATATATGAACTTCTTCTGTCGTTTCATATAATTATTAACTCTTCAAAAGTATTTTGAGTATTTCTATGTCATAAATATACTAATTAATACATATATATATAATATTATTTCTGTTAATTAAATTCATCATCACAAGCAATTACCATGACAATTGTATACATATATATATAGTTAATTGTAGTTAAGAATATTTTTTCCAAGCAATCAATATATTATATAGAGAATCATATCACCACAGTATCAGGCTTTTGAGACGAAATTATCAACTTCATACACATTCTCACAACAATCAGTCAAAGTGATTTTGGCTAAATGACGACAACAGCATGGACGCACATTACAACTTCGGTGACAATATAAAATGCCTATGATTGAAATACGGACGACTATAGCTTTTAAAGTTTAGTGTAGTTATTAGAATGAGCAAGGAAATCGAACATTTACACATTCACAACTTGTGAAGCACAAGTACTTATATATATATATACATATAGCATTTTGTTCATTTTTCTTGAATCACTTTGTGGCTATGACACACACTACACTTATGAATCGTCGCACAATAATATATGATGATGCACACTCATTATTAAATTTTGGTATCCTGACTTATATTTAAATTCTAATCGTTTTCTCTTGCGACTACTCAATTAATCTAATTTGTGTCTACGAGAGTTTTTTTTAGTATAACAAATTCGATAGCGTACTTTCCGTACAACTGCATAGATGCTGTTTTTCTTTGATTGTTGTGTATTTTTTGTATAATGAATGACTACCTCTATTTGACTGTTATATAGTAAGATAGACATATAGTTAGGGAAGATTTTTTTGTAGTCAACTATATTGCTGTAGTAATAAACATTTTACTTCTTGTAATTGTTTCGATGTCTCCATAAAATTCATTATAATATTTATTTCAAGTATTAAAATTTCTTTATCGTACGACTACTCAGTAGAATTTTTATATATAAGTTTTAGATGCGTATCTAATAATACTATCTAGTGTATATCATGTATATATACATTCATATTAGTATGAAATCTTGACTGTTTTGAAATTTATGGATTTTAGAAGACGATTAAAAAAATCAAAGTAAATAATCAAGGAGTTGTAATAGAATTGTCTAAGATAAATCAGCCTTAATCTTCTCCAATTATTTGCGAAATATAATTTATATACTCATATATTTTCTTTTATAGTTTGCATTGCTTGTTGCATAACGTTGTGTTGTATATAATAATCAATTAATCACTCATATATAAAGTATTTCATTTCTTTGACCTTTACTTATGTAGGCCTGGTAAATAAGTAAGCAAATAGATATACTGCATTATAACAACTCTTTCATTAAATATATATTCTGAAATCAAGTTCATACTATATGTAGTAATAGATTATTGCTAATAATTAAAGTAATCTGTATCAGTTTAAATATATATGCATTAAATGCATGATGATTCAGAAATCTAATGAAAAACAACATAAATATAATCAGTACATAAATGTCTAACCTTTGTCTTCTTGTCTCGCTGTCCAACAATTTCTTCAGATTTATATTAATTATGAATGATTCGAGTGTTTAAAACTTGTCTGTGCAAAGTATGGAGATGCAAAGTTTATCTTTTCTCAAGACATTCTTCTGTCTGGGCACTAAAGTAGTCAGAGGCTCAGAGATCCTAGATCCTGCTTATTATATATTAATTGGTTTTGGCTTTTAGTTTATAGTTCGTAGACGATAGTTTATTTTTTATATTATTTATTTAATATGTAACTAAATTATTCTTTTTTGAGGCGATGCTTGTGGTTATACTCTTCTCTTTCTTCTACTTATTTATATATCTTATCGTAAAATTAATTTATGTATTATAATAAGAAAATTATTATTGGTTGATGATTATTCTTTTTAAATCTTTTTGAACCAAAAGAGATATATTTGTCCTTCCTGAACTCGCATGTCGTCCACTCCTAGAATTGTTAAAAGGTCAACTTATTCGTAACATGCTATATATCATTATGTATATAAGCATAGGCGATATATTTATATACAAAAATAAAACGTATATATATATCTAGCACTAAGATGTTTGCCAATAAATTATTACCTGCAGGTGCAACAAAAGTGCCAGTTGGTGGAGACAATGGATTAGGCTCAGAGTTGAGGCGATAAAGAAGCCAGTAATGGTAGCCAACTGGTTGTTCCCGTTGTCCAGAAATTGTATGGACGTAGTGTCCATTTGGCCAAACTGTGGACGAGAATCTATACAAGTAAAGTAAGTATACGTTTATTGAATACTTGGAAAGTAGAGATTATATTTTAGTTATTAACAGTAGAACCCTACTCAAAATCAGGCGATAATTCTGCTGCTTTTTGCATCACATGGAAAAATGTAGAGTTGACTGGAACATGAAGAGTAATATTATATATGATTGCATTTGTTGGCTCTGCTCCTATCCAAAGCCAATATTGGACAGAGACAAGTGGAGCCTCTGTAGTAGAAGGAGTTGATGAGTCGACAATATTTGATGAAGGAATTGTCATCATGAAGGAATTGTCTTCTTCATTATCATCATCGTCATCAATATCATTACTATTTCCATGAGTGTTTTCTTCAGCTCCAGGATTCTTGATTTGTTGATCGTCCGTTGTAAGTGTATTGCTTTTGAACTCGTTTGTTGGATCTATTAGTGTTCTTCTAGAACTATCTTGGATTTCATTACTAGTTACTTGGTTAGTGGTGCTATTATTATTGGTACTAGCAGTATTAGTACTAGTGTTATTAGAAGAAGTAGCATAATGCGTAGCATCCATTATATCATCATCAGAAGAGTAAATGACGCGATTTCTATGATGACGAATAGTTACACATCGATGCTTTTTTAGATTAAAGACTCCAGCTCGGTTAAGAAGAGCAGATGTGGCAATGATGGATTCTGCTGTGACGTGTAAGTTATTGCGAAAAGAGCCATTGGACTCTTGTAGAGATGCCAAGTGCAAAATTGCTGCTGTCTTGTTCCAGTTACTTGCTCTACTTCCGCTTACAGCAAGAGCCTATATATATTATTTAATAATATAATTATAAAAAGGGTAAAGAAATTTCTTCATGATGAGTGCAAATTCTGAAATTCGGAATCATATACTAGTACTACTAAATGATTTAACATACTTGGTACAATATGTATTCTGAAAAAAATAAAAACTGTTTCCAAACGTTTTATAGGATGGGCTACATTTCCCTATGGTCCCATTTTGAAACCGTCTATGCAAAAAATGTACAAGAAATAAAATAATAGGTTTGTGCATAGTTGTTTCAAAATGCTTTCAAATAGTAAATGTAAGGCAGTAAAACAAAACAATGACACAATGAAATGAAACAAAACTCTCATGTACTGAGGAAGAGTAAAACTGCTAGATATGTTATTTCACATTCAAGACATAAATAAAATACGTCTGTTGTGTTGTCCCTGTGCTATACTATCATGTGTAATTCGCTTCATTGTGAATTTTAGTTTGTATAGAGACAATCTAGAGTTTTTTTTGTGTAACTCATACCTGAATAGCTAGAGCAGTTGTATGTAAATTCCCAAAAGATCCATCCACTTTTTGTCTTCCACCAATGTCAAACAATTGCTCTTGCATACTGTGTCTCAACAACATTTCATTTCCACGTCGCCTTCGGTAGCATTCTAATGCCATAATAGCCATACTTCTTGTATCTATATACACAAATATAATATGTACATATGACATTTTCGATCAAGTTACAAAAATATATTGCTGCAATCAATCACAATTTCATACATGTATACATATACCAATATCTTCTACAATCTATACTATCTATAATAATGGGCTTTTCACATGTAGTGCAATTGGAAATTGAGCTATGTTATATATGTATACAGAAAAAGAAGAAAAAAATACCATTACTCACCAATAGAGTAGGGCTTTGTAGACTCATCTGCTGCTATACTGTACAGTTGTTTAGCATGACGTTTGTGAAGGTGAGATTGAGACAAGCAGGTGACTAGTTCGATTAAAGCATAACTAAAAGACTCAGTGTAACTCGGATAGTCACTTTCTCCTCGGTTTTGATAATTCTCAAGAGACACTATAGTAAATGAATGAATAACAATTAGTGAGAGAAGTATTATATAGCCTATATGAAATTTCATCTTAAGATCTTGCAACAAGTAAAAATGAATATATACTATATGTAAGCCAATGTAATGGACTCATTACTGTAATCCACTTTAAGCCAAACTATATTATTATTACTAAACATATATACTGCCACTGTATATATGTATGTACAAGTATATGTAGTCTAAAACAAGCAAACTATAATTACAAATTTTGTGATTATGTCATACCAATTAGATTGTGCCCATGAAAATTACGAGCTTCCTTACAAGTTGCATGTAGGGCCAAAGAATATAAAGCAACTCTTCCTGGTGTTAGTTGGTCAGAATCTCGTCTATATATAATAAAGAAGATAGAAGAAGAATATATAGTTCATTTATCTAAACTCTTCTAATGTAACCTACACAATAGACTTCACTTTATATCAGAGTGAAAGCACACAAGGTGATCCCCTAAAAAAAGGAAAGACTGAGTCTCACAGCCGGTTCTCTGTTATTTTGCTCTGTGGGATTTCTCACACTAGAAATCCTTTCAGAATGTACACAACACCAACACAATAAAGAATGGGTGTCAAAGGATTGTCCAACTATACAATAGCGATGATACACTTAGCATATAGATAGTAGTAGACACTTTGTACTAAGTAAATCTATTTACTATTTTCTTTTTCCTTTTACTAACAAGAATAGAAAGAGAAAGTACTTTCAGTCTATAGTGAATAAAAGCATAGTTTAATATTTAAAAACTACACTTAAAAAACTGTAAGATTACTATAATACTATGTATAAATTGACTACAATTTCTTCATGCATGACAGATAATATACTATGAGAAGAACATCGGAAATTACACTGTATATACAGGACGTGACTCTATATACAAATCTGCATGTTTGCCAAGAAAAGTGGTGATGACCAATTTGTCATTAGGATCTTTAGGAAATGTGCCATGAATATATTCCATGCTCTATAGACTATAAATTGTACAACAAATAGGAAGGAATGACTAAGTTTATTACAATACATCTAGAAATTAAAGGATCTAACCTTAATAACTTGTCTAGTAGTTCTATTTCTAATTCTTTAGTACTTAGTCTAGAAGCTAAGTCATTTCTTTGAGGCCAGTCATCAAGTGCTGAGGCAATGGCAATGACAGCTCGTACTCCTCCTGATGGCCAATTAAATTCTTCTGTTCTTTGAGACAACAACCAACTGACAGCATGATTTCGAATTTCTTCTGTCTTTGCTATCAATTCAGGAGACAAAGTCTCTGGACCGGAATCTGTTAGAAGAACGAGTACATAAATACATCAAAAACAAAAAAAGATTATTATATTGGTATACATATATCATATTTCACTATATATAAACACATTCAATGAAAAGTTTTGCGCCTTTTACTAGTTTACTATATTAGTTGTAAGATACACGATACACGCACATCATTAGAAAGAAAGGATGAGAAACTTTTACTATATTATCAAACCACATTACATTAGAAAGTCTTGATGCAGAAGTAGCACGCGAAAAATTGAGTTTTCTCTTTCACTACTTATTTCTACTTAATTTGACTCTCATTAAGAGTTGTTTTATGTATAGAGTTCATATATTGCACTTGAAATCTTACCTGAAGATATAATTGTAGCGGATGATAGCGTAGAGAATAAAATTGCTAGTGAAAAAATTGTTCCAGTCATTGTGATCATAGTAGCTCTTGTGAATAAGTAATATTAAACTTTCACTCAAAATGAACAAGTAATATTTGATATAATAATATAATTGTACAATATATATAATCACACGCTACACCACACTATATATATACTTTCAACCACAAAAAAGCACCACCACACCAAACTAATCTAAATTGCTGAAAGTTGAGTTAGAGCAACTAAATCAACTATTCACGTTTTTAAGATTTAATTCTGGTCACAATGATTGATTGAGAGAATATGCTGACAACATTCATAATATTAGTTGCTATAATATATACTCTGCAATATATGTATGTATCACTTTGAGTTTATTGTAGCTCGACTTTTATTGATAATAGAAGATTCTCAAAAGATATTCTGACCTAATTATATTTTAGCAGAGTAGTGTCACAATTTGTGAAAATAATCAAAATCAAAGGAGAGAGAGATATAAGATTATAGATTGCGATATAGAAAGGAATAAATGTGGTCAAATGAGTTTAAGAGAAAAACAGAGACAGAGTTGCATTTAGGGTTTTTTTTGGGAAAGAGTCAGAAGCATAGAGCTTTTTTTAAAAAGACTTATATATATAGGTCTTCTGCTTGCTTTTTTTCTGGAAAAAGAGAAAGAAGAGAGAAAAACACAAAGTTTCTTCCTTCTACACAACCCAAAGGCGTAGTAATCGATAAATGTTTCCACGAAGTTGGATTCCACAAGTAGGACCTATATAACACCTCTGGTGCATGGACACAGATAGACACAAGAAATGGGAATGCTCTCTTTTATATATAAATATGAGATGTAACTCTCTCTCTCTTTTTCTCACTCTTCTTACAAGAAGTGAGCTTAGCCTGACTTGGCTTGTATACTAGAGAAGTGAAACTCTGGAGTTTTGGGAGGATTCTGTGCTGCTTCTTTGCTGCTGCAACACTATAGTAGTACTGCATCTCTCTTTCTCTTCGTCTTCTCTACTCTGCTCACTTTATATATATGCCATGCCAATATATGTATGACATTTATATAAAAGGAGCCCCTGTACTTTTCTCTCTCTCTCTCTCATCTAGCTGTCCAGAACACAAATTCAAAGTCCGATATTGCACATGCCGAGATGCGCTCTTCTTCCCGCAACCCATGTTACAACTTACAAGAAGAAAAAAAAGAAAAAACACTGTGGAACTTCTACTTCGATAAGCTTATTCTGCACATACTACTATCGTATCTTCTTCACTGAGGTCTCAGATAACTTTTGACATTTCTGAATATCCCCATTGAACACTTTTCTCATTCTTGTTGGTGTGCTGAAAGGGAATGCTACTATAATGCTACTCTTTGCTCCTTACATTGCTATTTGTATATCAGAGAGAGAGAGAGAGAGTAGAGTAAAAAACTAGGAAAGAGGGGGAAAGTTTTCTTTTGACTTTCTCTCTCTGATATAAATATGCTGCTCAACTCAAGAAAAAAAGCTATCTTTGTGTATGTTTAGTAACATGTGTGTGTAGTAAGTAGAAATACTAAAGACAACAAACCCAGAAGCTTTTTACTACCACACGCGTAGCAATGTATGCTACGTACTTATGTTGTACATATAACTATCTATCTCTCGTATCATCTCTTTCATCTTTTACTTTCTCTTTTCAAATGAGAATGTCATTTCTCTCTTCCCCCTTCTCTTCTTTTCTCTTATTCTGTCACTGTTTGTCCTTTGGCTTTTCTGCAATGTTAATTTCTTCTCTGTACATATCTTGGCACGTTTCCTGTACTATATTTCTCTCTTTCTCTCTCTGTGTCTTAAACTCGTAAGTAGAGAAAAGAGATAGAAGCTTCCATTCCCTAAACTGTTTACTTATACATAGAGAATGTATTACCAGAGGTTTTCAGCATTACCGGTAATGATAAATTTACCGGTAAAAAACCGGTAATTACCGGTAATATCTTAACATTGGAGTAATGGAGAAGTTAGTAAAATTTCAAAAGCCCAAAGGCAGAAAAAGAATTCTGACCTAAAATATTAAAACTAAATAACGAGTAGTAACATTCACCAGTTACACATTGTAACTTACAATTGATCATGATTCACTTTCAGCAAAAATATATCGTGAGAAAATTGCAAAAATTATGCAAAATGTTTGGAAATATTCGAAATTTTAATGAAAAAATATATTACCGGTAATTTACCGACAATATTTCAATAAACCGGTAAAATATTTACCGGTAATTACCGATTTTTACCGAAAGGTTGTTACCGGTAATACATTCTCTACTTATACAACATTTTCTTGTGTAGTGTAAAAGTAGATGTATAGAGAGTAGTGTCAAAGTAAACAAAGTGGTTTTGTCTCAAGATTTTGTATTAAATACAAATTGCTACGCTAGCTTTAGAATTGCAATATAGAGAGAGCAAGTATTTTCCTTGTGATGGGATGAAACTTCATGAAAATGTAGAGAATCGTTGTATTAATGTTGTTGGACTGTAATGTTCCATGTTTCTCTAATAGGGTAAGTGTAGTATATATTTAGTTTGAAGCGTTTTAAATAGAGAGAGAGAGAAGACTACTTTATACATTTATTATACTCATGGGATCATGCTAGTATTATTTCAGGAGGGAACTCATTGCAAAGGAATTTGACAGTAAAGCTCTTAAGTTACAACAAGGAAGGAAGTGAAAGGAGAAGGGAGAAAATGCATCGTTGAGAAAAAGCTTGAGAAATACATCAGAGCTACTAAAATACTAGACTCCCTCTCTTCTCTTCTTCACTTGGTCTTTTTCTCTGTTGCAATTCCACTACTCTTTCTTTCTCTCTTGTATTTAGTCATAGTCATAGAAAACTAGTTATATTTACTCATTCTTTACAGCAGCATTGACTTACTAGACTTATTACACACTAACGTATATAACGACTTTGGAACTTGGTATTGATTCATCGATCAGTGTCTTTTTCCTCAATCTTTTACACTAGCACTCTGCAGGCAAGTTAACTTAGCTAGAGTACTATATAGACTGTGTATACATACATACTATACATAGCTCTCTAAATATTGCAGTCACAAATAACTAACTTTTCATATATATCTATGTATTGGATCATTGTACACAACACATATAATATAATATCCATATATGTAAGTATTATCTACATGCAAACATTTACAGAAAAGTGGAACTGTACACAATGTTTCCAATATTGTGTAACAAAATTTTGCGTAAAGAACAATAATGATGAAATGCGGGTTTCTACACTAAAAGTATACATATGTACATAGAAAGTAAGCAATATGAAAATAATGCACACAACTCAACTCATTTTATTGATAGCTACTTCAATTTGATTACATGACCAGTTGTTTTACGTACGTCAGTCATACTCTTTTTTACATTGCAAGTATAAAATAATCATGTGAAAGAATTTTTACTTATTCTGTTATTTATGAAGACTGAATAAAATAAGATAGAAACACTTTTGGTTATAAGTATATATTAAGTATATCTAGTTGATTTTAAAAATTCAATTTACAAATGTACAAATATACAAGAGTTATTTAAGATATGTCATAAAGTAAATTTATAGCTCTGCAGTAATTATTTATATTGATACACCACACAAGTATTTAAGGGACCTTGAGACATTGCTGTTGGACGGATAAAACTTGAAGATAGTTTTTTTTCTGTTGAGAATTATAAGGTTTTATCACCTATGGTATTTACAGAAAATGCAAAGGGATATGGAAGTCTATGTTGGTAATAAAAATAATATTAGGCCAATAAACAAACATTCTGAGATGAAAACATTACATATATATGAAAATGTCATTGCATCAAACATACAATTTTCGTTACATATATAATCATAAAATATATAGATTTTTAGTAGTACAATACATAAAATAGAAAAGCTTTCTTATATATTTGTATTGTAGGAAAAGTAATACTGTACAATGAATATTATAAAGTTATGCCTAACTCTCTATATTAATTATTTGCGATGTTATATTTAGCATGATGAAAATATATTATATATTACATATATTATGAGTAAACAACAGTTTGTATAGAGCTTGGTGGCATTATTATTGTAGCGAGTCCACGACGCTCATCCCATAAACTGACATGAACTTCATGATCCTTGTTTCTGAAAATTAAACAAATTTTTATATTACAATAAAGTTTCTGGTCACTTGGAAACATAAAAAGAAAAAGTAAAATCAAAAAGTGACAGCGTCAACAAGAATGAATCTAAGTATAAGTTATAGACTATAACTAACAAGCTACGCTTTAATAGTATAATGTGACTGTTTGATTTTTAAATGACATAAAAAATGAGAGATAGTCACGCACTTATTGAGCAATAGAACAGCTATAGAAGAATCCTCTCTTTCACCAGCAACAGCTAATACATCTGTATTGGAACAACAAGCTTGCCCTTCATTCTGAACTCCAATAATTTGGCTTCCAGGTAAGAAAAACTTTGAAGCATGAGCCATTGCGTAAAACATTGGTTGCTTATAAAATTCTTGGGATGTACTATTAACAAGAATTGCTGCATCTGCAGCTAGATTAGCCCAATTTGGACCTCCATCTAAAAATATTATTAATAAATATCACGACTATAAACATTACTTTATTTATTATTTTTTTGCTGTTGTTTGTTGTTACCGGTAGATAAAGCAAGATTCCAGTCAATCCATCCAGTTACATGATTATGTAAGTCCTATAAAATAAAGGAAGAGAAGTATATAAATTTCCATACTCATAATGAGTTTTTGAATTAGAAGAGAAAGTCATATTTTGTTTTATTATGTAGTCTAGATATGTACATAAATCAAAAGAAAATAAAGTATACACACATATAATACAAGTAGAAGTATAAGATGAGATATATATACTAACTTTGATAATATCTTCAGCATAATCTAAACCACGATCCCAAGAGCCAATAGAAACCTAGAGTAGTATAAAATATAATATATATAACAAGTTTTTTTTGGGGGCTACAGTATATGAGGTGAAAATGTCATCATGGAGTGTGTATATAGGTTAGGTTTTTTTTGGTGAAAGTACTAATATTAGAGGAGCTAACCTTTTCCCATTCCCATGGAAGAAAACCTGAGAAAAAGAGAGATGATGAAAAAAAGAGTGTATTGTGTTCATCATGAGTTTTTAGATTATATATTATATTATAGACTATAGAGAGTGTAAAAAAGAAAAGCCTTGTGAAAAGCGGAAACTGACTCTCCCAGTTCCACTCCGTTTCCTTTCTCCATCATTCCTTTATGCATCATTGCCTGCCTACAACTATTATCTTTGGGTGTATATTGTACATAAAGTATATAGAATGTATGTAGCCACATACAATGTGTGGTATATACTACTTCCAGAATCAGAGCTAAAAAAACATACTGCTTGTCGTCACTGTCATTTGCCTCTAGCAAATATATAAAAAGGTCTCGTCTCTCTCTCTTTCTCGCTCTACCATTTAGAGAATATTAAATCAAAGCTGGAAGTCAATTCATCGTTTTTACTTTGTAATATAACTACTAGGGCACAGGATGAGATAGTATAGATATATATAGCATGTGTAGTAAGAGGATCAAAGCTTCTTCTTCTTCCTTTGCTTTGTTGTTGACGTACACTCTGACTCGGATTTCCAAGCTTTTTGTCAACCTTGTCTGTTTACCCAGAGAAGAAATTGCACTATCTTTTCTGAATCTCTTTCAACACTCTATCTATATATTCTACACTATAATATGCTCTCTATGTAACAAACACTCCATATACAGTCTCGACATATAATATGTAATATACAGAAAGCTTTCCGTTTAGAGATGGGTGCATGCAATGATGCAATTTGAGATATGATCACGATGATAGACTATTGGAATGTGTGAGATCAAATATGAAAATGGATTAAAAATAAAAATTTACACCAACCTGCACAAGCTTCAGTTGCAAGAATAAATTTATCAGGGAACATATGATGAGTTTGATTAATAACTTCGTGTCCGGTGATATAATTAGAGTACCAATGTAATCCAATGCCTGAAACATATTGAGCTGCTTCAGGATCTGATAATATCTGAGAAATTTAATTTTAAGTGGGTAATTAGCTTAAAATTTCAATAAAGAATTATATATATTTGATTTTATACTTCTTCAGGCCATTGTGGAAAAACTAAAGTATTTTCATCGACAATTATAATTTTAATATTAGACAATTCAGGATCACTTTTAAGAGTTGGACCTAAATTATTTTTAATCCAATTTTTTTGTTCTGTTGATGTCCATCCCATCGCATTAAATGGAAAATAAGGTATTAGTCCATCAAGTGGTTCATTTTGAGTTGTAACTCCAAAAAATGTTATATTTTGCTCTTTATACATTTTGAAAAATCTATAAAAAGAAAAGATTTATTAGCATATATACAATAATACAATATTAAAAAATATGGTACTCACTTTACAAAATAGTTTGCCCAGGTTTGATAATACTCTTCTTTTAACTTTCCTCTTCCAGAAAAATCATTATTTGTTTTCATCCACGGTGGAGCTGAAAATTGGAAATTAAGTTATTGATGGTAAAGTTAACTTTATACAATTTTCTTATTACCAGTCCAAGGGGACGAAATAAGCTTCAAGTTTGGATTTAGAGATTTTGCCAATTTAATAAATGGAATCTATTATAAATAAACCAATAAAGTTGTTTTTTCAAGCGTTCTTGATATTTTATATTGTTAAATCAAATAAACAAAATAGTATTACTTTATATTGAAAATCTTCTTCTTGAAGTTTGAATTTTGTAAGATTGACGTCTCCTGGATTGTCATCATAAGTATATGGTCTTGGTGAGAAATCACAGCCTCCCATGTTAACTCTGCCAATTGAATAGCCTATGCCTTTGACACCAAAGTAGGATCTATATATAGATGGTTATTAAAATTACTCAGGAGTCAAAAGTTTTGTACAGTGCTGTCAATTCTTAATTAAACCAAAATACTAACTAACCCTATTAATTTTTCTTGTACTAGAACCGGAAGCGTTTTAATGTTGATTCCAGCAGAATCAGTGAAAGCACCTCCGAAGCCAAGAATCTTTTGAAATCTTTTCTTGCGATTAATTACAATTCTAACTGAATGATAATCTGTAAGCTGATCTTGTTGAATATTCTCTTCTTCATCCGTAGAATTAAATAGCTTGGTCATATTGCTAACAATTTCAATTTCTCTCAACTTTGAGTTATTGTAAATTTGATTTTGCAAAGCCTTCCGTAGAAATTTGATACGTTTAGTGCCATCAGAGAATGTGCCTCTAGTCATTTCTAGCCTGTGTCCTTGCGGGGATGATGTATACAATAAATAACTACCTTTTGGACCCAATTCAATTTCGTCCATTTCGTCACAATATGTTGAATTGCATACACAAACCATTTTTATTGAATTTCCAAAATATCTTGAAGCACATTTTTGTTTGCCTGTGTGTCAAAAAGTATGAAAGCAAAAAGTTTGAGTAAAATTTGTAAGACTCTTAAGACTCTTTTGTCAATATAGACGTATTAGATTATTTAATAAGCTGTTACATGCATATCACTAATATACCATCTCTTTAATTGAGTAATTGACGTTCTACATTTATTTATATATGGGTCATCGTCGTCTATAGTCTCTATAGTATATAAAATTGTAAACACGTGGAATCACAGAGTTTCATGACTTGTCAAGTCATTAGATTGAAGTATGAGTTGAACTCAATTTTTGAATGAGTATATTAATTCTGGAGCTAGTGAAATGCGAATATGAAGCAGTGACTATATATATATTAAGTCATAGTATTATCATATATTAGCAAATTAACTTCATGAATTTATAAACTTTCAGCTATTACACAAATGCACTTTTGGAAGTATGATAAGTAATTTTTATATCATGGAAATTTACAGTTGTCAAGACTATTTGCTGTTTATTTCCATGATATATGATCGATTAAGATTTAGCAAAAAACATGTTATAATAGTTTATGCTTTTGTCTACATATATGCACTCATATGCGTAAGACTGTATTGTTATCTGGTGATTAGTCCTACGTGCAAATTTTTGTGCTACAATTTTTTCTATGACACTTTGTACCTTTGAATTATCAAAATGACTTTTTAAGGTAAGAAAATTAATTCTATAGCATATTGTAGATTACAAGAAAATGAGTTTACTTACCTTCTACTGCTAAGATTGTCATTAATAAAAAAGTAGTAACAGAGATAATAATTATCTGTCTATGCTTGAATTTGTACATTTTTCACATTGAAGTCTTCTTAAACTGTAATGCTAATCAGAACACTATTACTATGGAACAAATTTTGGTGGAGATATTATGACAGAACACAGAAATCACTAACTGAGACATAAACACTCTTATTGATTGTACTTATCCAAGGAGTATTATGATTATACTCGAAATGTGGCTATATGCATCTAGAAAGTAGTGAATGTTTCAAAAGAATCACAATCTTCTTAAAGTATTAATAAAATAACTGAGTCCAACTTTAGCTAATATGTCATGTCAGCAGAAAAGTCTGAATTATGAATGAACACATTTTATCACAATGACAAATGTTGAACTGTTGCAAACTTATACTCACTCTAGTTTGCTTCAGCAATTCTCTTACGACATGAATGAACTTGTGTGATATCTAATTGACTTTGCTTTGATGTCGCCTATTATAATAATTAGTGCTGTAATTCTGTTTTAGTAGTACTATGTATGTAATATCATGAGATATATCATATATGGTGTAAGACACACTACAAATAGGTGAAATATTCTTAATATTATAATAATATTTTTGTATATATGCGTGAAATGTATACTCTGTAATCTGAGCAACAGTCTAAAAGTCAAATGATGTGTTTGCACATATTTATCATTTGCTAAAATGTGATTCTGCATTATGGTATATAATATTGTCGCAAATTATTAAACTAATGTAAATACGTATAAAAGAGTAGGCTCTACATAATTTAGTTTTAATTTCTCGAATCAGAGAAAGCAATTAATAATAAAATAGCAAGAGAGAAGAAATTGTTGTGATTTAGGTATATCAATTCTTCAGTGCATATTGATCTATTTGAGAGTGATATGTATGTACATAACAGTAGAAGTAATTAAGAAAATATTCGTCATGGAATGGTCAAAATAGTCACGCCATATATATAGAATTTCTGGCTAAAAGATTAAGATTAAAGACTGTGATAACTAAAAATTAATACGCAGTTACAAGAAAAAAAATCAGCCCTTCTATATGGCATGTATAGATCAATATAATGCAAAGTTGACTCAGTAAGAATAATAAAATTATATATATATATAACATAATTATTATTGATTATAAAGATATCTGTAGCTATCTTACTTATCTATAGAACTCAAGTTCAATGAATTTACTTGAACTATTGATCTTTTTAATTATTATAAACAAGATCTACAATGAAATCTCATTTAAAATTAGTCTCAACGTGTGCTTCTTGTTTAATGATCTATGTATTTATTTATTTTCACCTTCCGACCTTTCTACAACTACAACTGTAATGTTGAATTGAATTGAATACAATTGTGCATAGTATTACACAGGGGTTCATTCATAAGAATTTTTACTCTCTTTCGAAATCCTCTGATATTTTATATGTAGCCTATAGCATTCATTTATATAGTTTGAGAATTATAATAAAATGTCGTGTGTGACATTGATGCTTATTGTATATAAGGTTCGCAGTCAAACTATGAGTACACTTACACTCCATTTTGGAAACCACGGGATAGAGTTCATGGACACAGAGAAGTGCCAATATTGCAAATCAGAGGCCATAATCATATAAAAATTTTTATATAAAATATATAGGTATATGCATATATCTAGCTTATCAATTTTATCTTTCAGAAGTAAACTAACAAAGTATTGAATGACCTCTCTGCTAGTAATATAGCTAATAAAATTTATCTAGTCAATTAATGAAAATAACTTCTATACATATATACGCTATCCAAAACTATTGGCCAATTTTTTCTAAACATTGATAACAATCATTATTTGTTTATTACTTCGTCACAAGTACTATTTAATACAAAATAAATAGAGAACAACAATATTAATACACATAACGGTTATTCCCAAAAATCAAATAATACGAATAAAATTAATTATTGCATATTGTGCATTTTTTGTTAACAAGTTTAAAAAACAAAAATGCTCATAATTTGTTGTCTTGTGTACAAAAACCGTACAACAATATGTCTCACAAAAGAGCTGCTATCATGAATTTGTCACAATTTTTTTTTGCCACGGCAGCTGTCATTATAATATATATGTCATGTAAATATTCTAATCTCTTCTAATTGTCACAAAAATTGTTTTTTTTGTAATAGCTATATATAGCTAGTATTCAAATATTTGGTTAGTAAAGACTATTATATATTATATATTAACTTTTATACCACAAACAGTCTTGTTGCGATTGTTGTGTTTGTCAGTATGGTCTAAACTGCCAATTATTACTTCTAGAGTAATTATTATGTTGTTGTTGGTATGAATGTTTTCTATCATATCGAGATCCAGTTGATGAAGGCGTTGTAGAAGAAGTGTCTGGACTATTAGTATTACCATAAACTGAATGTATTTGTTGGCTTTGTATATCACCTTTAGAACGATTTGATGAACTTTGAAGTGGAACTGATATTAAATTTGATTGAATTCTACTAGATAATGAATGTTGTGAAGGATGATGTAACAGTAGTTGATTCCTAGATGAAAGTGAATGAAGATGATGACTTTGTGATACAGAGTCAATCACATGTTGTTGACTATCATTAGTTCTTGATGACAACTCGGTCGTTTGAACTGAAGAACTTCTTGGTTTATGTCGATGATTAATATGAGCTTGTAAGTCTCTTTGGGATAAATAAGTTCTTCGACAACCATCAAATCCATATCGGGTACCTTCAATAATATTTTTAAAAAAATTTATATAAATGATCCGATTTCTTTAAAAAATTATACATTTATTTGTAACAAACCTTCATGATAGCACATAAATACACTTCCAAGTTGAGCTTGCTCGATTCGATGAACTTTTTCACTACATCTTGAACACCTGTCACCTTCTTCTTTCCTTGCACAACTGTGACAGTAGACATGCTTACATGGAATCTATACGTGTTTTTCAAATATTATACAAAAAATATTATTATATTATAGACATGTATAATATTTCATATCAAATATTTTTTAAAACTTACCAATCTTCCGTAAAGTCGTATTGGTAATTTACAAGCCATGCACATGTGAATATTAGGAGTACTAATTTTTTCAGATAATTGTGTATTAATTGGATGAGTCCAGTCTAGTCCCAACATTGGTTGTGGAGGTCCTTGAGGTTGAGGAAATCAAAATTTAAAATTAGATAAATTAAATTTTTTTAATCATTTATAATAAATTTAAACACACACATTTGATTTATTTATTTACTAATGTAACCACAATCGTGGTACCCGAATCTATCGAAACTTAAATGTGCGATCATGATTTGTGCGAGAAGATTAGTTCGAAACATGATATGTGCGAAACTATAATGATTAAAAGTATAATGGAAGCAAAGTATTTAAATAACATGTATTGAATTAGTTAATTATTTTTGGAGCAGGCAGATCTAAATCAATAAAATTATACTACATATACTACTGATGTAGAACTAACTTTAGACATTAAGAGGACCTTGAGGAACCAAATAGCGTCCCTTTTGCATCACTCTATCAAATGCTTTTGATATGAAAATAAAGTAGCAGTTCACTACTGAGAGACAGTATAAGCTACTCATCATTTAAATATGCATAATGTTATTAAGTCATGCATATTTGTTGAAAACATTCAACTCAAGAGGTATAATGACAGAATTCTATATGTGTATGTTATTTATTACTTACTACTATTATAGTTTCGCAAAAAATCATGCTTCGAACTAAACTTCTCGCACAAATCATGATCGCACATTTAAGTTTCGACATAATCACATACAACCTATCATGTATGACAGTATATTAACATTACCTTGGGGAATTGTAGAAAATGTTGGTGGAACTAATTGTGATATATCATCATCGATGTCAAGATCTAAATGTAGGAAATACATTGTAAAAGTAGAATTTAAAAAAATATATAACAATCATGTAATGTTAATTATTTATACTTACAAGTAGGTCTTGGAGATGTTCTGTCACTATTTAGTGTTTTCAAATACTTGATAGTGTCATCACTGAGACCAGAAAGATAAGCTTTTTGAAGAAAAGTCTCCTACAATAAAATAAAAACAACAATATTTGTATGTTATTTTAAAACTGTTTTTTTTGTATTTTTCTCATCATACTTGATGTGGTAGCTAATTTAATCCTTGTACTCTTTTCAGTAACTCTGTTGCTAACAGTATTGGCACTACTTGAGATTGCGTCAACTATATTATTGCTTGAATTTGTAACATGCGGTAGTTTGTCATTATTAGTTGTTGTGTCAACAACAATTGGCTCTTCTATAATTTCTACAACTTGATCCACAGTCTCACTTGTTTCTATTTCTTCTTCTTCATCACTTTCAATTACCTGTTGATTTAATTAAATTATATTATTATACATAATGTGTTTATTCTTCGAGTGGAAATTGTGAAGTCTTGCATTTCATTTTTTATACCATTTTCTTAGTTCGACCTCTTCCTCTACCCCTTCCACGACCTCTGCCTCTACCTCTACCACGTCCTCTTCCTCTTCCACGACTCTTTTTTGCAGGTGTAGCTCCTGAGTCGCTGTCAATATCCATTGTTGTGATTTTGATTTTTACAACTTTAATAACAACAACAACACTTTTGAAATTGTTCTACACCTTTGACACAAGTTGTTTTTCTGAAATAAATTTAGAGAGCCTTGACACTGGAAGTTGCTTAGTGTTTTTTATCTAAATGTTATCTCACTACAATCAACAATTGTCAAGTGCTATAAAGAATTAAATAATTAGTCTCTTGTGAAAATCAAAGAAGTTTATCAAATTGGTTTACCCGGCTGTTTAATTTGGAATTGGAGCTCTCAAGTTATTCGCTTCAACTGCTACCTATGAAATGCTTACAATATTAACAAAGTTGTACATGAGAAGAGATGGAGATAGATGCCTTGTAAATGAAATTGTTTTACTTTTTCATGAAATGTATATTTTGGAAACAATTACTATGCTGGAGACTGGATAACTTCTCCAGAGCAGAAAGTATCGAATTATAATGAAGTATTATTAATAAAACTGAAATGAAAACAAATTCATAATTTCATGTGTATTTATTCATGTACATCTTTTCTTATTAGTAGTTGTCAACTCAAGCTACAATTTCAAATCTAGCCACGTCGTCAATTTTATGTCATATCACGTCACCAACTGACCAAAATTTTTAGTAGTCATTTTTATCTAAATTCCAAATTTTTTACTACATATTTTAATTAATATTTCCAGTAGTCATTATGTCAAAATCCAAATCAAAAGAAATTCGTAATAAAGCTATTCAAGTTCCTGAATATCCTCCAGTTTCTGAACCTCAAATTCCAAAAAAAGTTCCACCATTTGTTCCAATTCCTTACCATTTGAAACTCTTGAAAAAACAAATTGAAGAAATTTATGGTGTTCAATATCGTGATAAGCCTGAATATGGAAAAGTTCCTGGATACTTGTATGAGGATGGAGTCCCAAGGTAATATAATCTATAATAGTTTTGATTTTGATGAGAACATCAGCATAAAAAACATCATCATTAAAATATTTATTTTGTAAAAAATTATAGAACTCCTGTTCGTGGACAAAGTCGAAAATGGAAATATGCTTTGAGTCGTAGTGAAGCCTGTGAGATGTCCAATAACAATAAGTGTAAAACCAAGCAAAGAGGTCAAAAAACAAATTCCAAGATACGATACAAGCCAAATTATACTTACATTCGTCATTTTACAAGATCTTTTGTACCAAGACCTTCTGAATTGCAAATGAATATGCATCGCTTTTGATCACTTATTGAAGAAACATCAACAATTCTCATTTATTTACTCTTATTACAAATATTGTTACAATTTAACTCATTCTAGATGGATCAATAAAATGTAAAATGCTCATCTCTCTCAAACTATCGCTTTCATCATTCAAATGCTCATTTATAATAACAAACTGACATAACTAACGTAATGTAATAGTTTTGTGATTTATGTAACAATGTTTAGACATTGTTTGATGAATTGAAATGGGTCATTGATTGTGTGTGGGAGTTTTGTATACACATTATATTCAATTTCACTTTGAGTCAAAAATCCTTGTCAAACTCTATCATGCAGAACGGGTCAGTTTTCATTGAGACTTCCTCTGGCTGGACCATCATGGTCCTTTATTCTTTTCGTCTCACTCTTATTGCATTAAATATATAACATACATATTTACTCATTCATCTTCAAGTCTAGTGAATTGTGTGTGTGAGTTGTAAAACCCCAACAAAGTTTTCCAAATCTTTCTATTGAAAATAACAACAAACACACATGTGGTAATGGTTTGTGTATGATGGGAGAAAAGAAGAGAAGAGAGAGAGAGAAAGCAATTGATTTAATGGTCATCCACCTCCTGCTGCTTTTTGAGCCTTTGCTCTCCTACGCAGGAAGAACTTTAAAAGTAATGACTCTTTCAGTTTGGACTGACTGACGACGACTCTTCTCCTTGATTTTTTGAGGAGCCAATGGCACCAAAGCTGAGAGACTCACACCGACAATGTTCACAATATGTATACAAGAAGTCACTATATAAGTATAAGCCAACTATATAAGTCCTAGTCAGCAACAATACAACCTCAGTCGGCTAAAACTTTTTTCTCTTTCTATTCGGAGATTCTCATCAACTGATGATGGTTTTGATTCACAGATAAGCATTTTGGTCTGACTCTTCTCTACTCAAGGGAAGTAACCTTTTCGTTGTATGTGTGTCTCTTTTTCTTACATATTATTACATAAGGAAGAACAAAGATCTATCTCTCTGCTGTGTAGACAAATATATTTTCTTTTGGTCATAAGAAAGATTGCAAGGAAGACTTTGAGAGTAACGACGATGGTTACACTCTTGAAACAATGTTGACGCATTTGTCCTACAGATCGTTAAATGCTTTAGCTATTTATTGCCTAACCCGTCAGGTTTCTTTTTGGGATCTCTCTCTCTCTCTCTCTCTCTCTCTCGGTCTTTTTTGACCAAAAGGACAACATGATGATACACATATACTTAGAAGACACACAAAAACATTTGCTAAGTACAATTATATATACCTTATATAATCTAGGTATACGTTTTTCAATTGTCATGAGTATATATATGTACATATATACGATGTAACTTCAACTAAAATCATAGAAGAAACTCAAAGACACATGTCTTTTAGATCTTCTTTTTCTTCTATAGTCATGATATAAGACAAGTACAGAGAAAGAAAAATTTCAAAAAGGAAATAAGACAACGGAGAAGAATTCTTATTGCGAGAAAAACCTAAATTTCTTTTGCTCCTACAAATGGTTTAGTTTGTGTGAGTTTCTTTTCAAGACAAAAATCCATAATACAAAACATGTTACACACGCGTACCAAAAACCAAACCAACAACAGAAAACAAATATATAAATGTTAAGAGAGAGAGAGACAAAAAGTAAAAAAAAACACAAGTGAGGCGTTCCTATGAAAATTACAGTGAGATTCTCAACATTCCAAGCACTTAAGGAGGTCTCAAACAGTATTTCGATTAATCTCTTGTCCTTTTGTTTTTTCCTTTATTTCTTCTTTTGTCTGGTCGCTCATTTGTATATAAGGTACTTTTTGTTTCGTTTATTTCCTTGCAGCTACATATAGCTTTTGAAATTTCTTTAGTACCTTTAGCCTTGTACTATTAAGAAACTTATGAGAGAATATACAAAATTTCAAACCAGAAAGACAGACAACTCACCTGATGAGCTTTCTTATAGTTATACATACATATATATTATGATGTTAATAATTGTATCAAGCAGGGTGTGCTAATTGCAGATGATTTATTAGTATGTGTCAAGATGTGCAAAAGTTTAGAGCACAAGGGAACTCAATTATGCTTTCTAATCATTGACTTGTATCAATGTCTTTATCATCAGTCTCGGATTCTAACTAATTGTAAGTCCTATACATATCAAAGCTCAAGTGTTATAAAAATATACATATATATCTCATTTCATTTGCTTTTCCAACCTTGAGAAATGTTAATTTCTTTGCAGTTTTAAATTGCAGCAATATTTGCTCATTAGCTTAGAAAAATTTACCGATTTCCTATTTTGATAAGTCATTTCATACTCTTGTATGTATTTCCGAACTTCACTATATACATTAATGATATACAGAGGAGCTAGGCGGCCCCTTTCCGTGATGCAGGGTATAGATTCCTATAGTACGCAAATGAGGCCTATAGTATGCACATGAGGCTTATCGGTCCATATAGACCTCATTTGCGTACTATAGGTATCACTCACAGTGAAAGGAAATTCACTGATTTAACTCCATATAGAACTAGTTAGTAAGTAGTTAAAAAGTTTAAAAAAATCACATAGTAAGAATTAACTACTGTTGCTAACATGTACATTATAAGTATACATACTACAAACGATATCTTGTTAAGAGGATGAGGTGATAAGTACCTTCTGCATCTAATAGCTATAAGGTGATATATGCTTTTGAAAAATTATATATATATATATATATATGTTGAATGTATTTACTTTTGCTGGTGAGAAAGAAAGACCGAGAGAGTCGAGGTGGAAACCAGGAAAAGAGTAGTTTTGTGTAAGAATTAACTACTGTTGCTAACATGTACATTATAACTATACATACTACAAAGTTTATACGATATCTTGTTAAGAGGATGAGGTGATAAGTACCTTCTTCTTCTTCTAATAGCTATAATGTGATATATGCTTTTGAAAAATTATATATATATATATATATGTTGAATGTATTTACTTTTGCTGGTGAGAAAGAAAGACCGAGAGAGTCGAGGTGGAAACCAGGAAAAGAGTAGTTTTGTGTATAGGCCTCCTGCAAAGGCTCTGTTGGTTTTGGGCGCCTAGGAAGGCACGACCTCGTCAGAAAATGCTAACTATATTTTAGACAGGAGCCCACCAGCTAAAGGCTCCATCAGAACTCATCATATTATTCCATCATCTATCCACCCTCACTCATTCTTGTTAATAGGAAACTTCCACCACCACCAAGTACTTGTAAAAATAGTTACGTGATAATACTTTTAGCTTTTAAAACAATATATGACGATGATGTGCTTTTCCCAAATATATAATACATAAAGAGCGAGACAGTTTAAGTTTTGAGAAATCAAGGAAAAAAATCCAGGATAAGAATAGAAATAGAGAGAATGTGAAACAAAAGTGGAGTATTTATATAGAAAGAGAGAAAGAGATTATGAGTGAGTGTTTGTAATTTTGTAATGCATATACAACAAGATCCATTGGGCCTTACCATCTCCGCCCTCTTAATTGTTTCAGATTATACAGTTCCTCCTCCCTCCTTGGCGTAGAATATGACATAGAAATGAGCCTTAAGGATCGTAAGGGCAATTTCTTAACTATTAGAAAGACCACCGTAGAAGATAAGAGAGCTTCATCACATCATCTTACTTGAAAAGGGCTCCTTGATCACTCACATAACCTATTTCCTTCAGTACCAACAACCAACCTTTGATTACTTTTCTAAATCCCTTAAAACAAACAAACAACAATTCAGTTTTCAATGTTGCTCACCTATCAGTAGTGAAAGGTAATATAGTTAAAAAATTCATGTAACATGATGAGATTACAAGAAAACAAAGACTTTAAACTTGATTCATATGTCGTAGAACAGGAATAGATATGTCATAGAATTAATTCAACTAGACTTTTGAATGAGTTTTCTGTGCTGTTGACAATTTGATACGAGCTTGACATTATGATAATGTTACTAAAATTGTATTGTACCGTATTTATTCTAGTAGCTCCCCGTGTTTATATGAAATCAGAATAGTAGTAGCTTCTCCAGAATTTTTGTCACCATATTTTAACTATTTGTGACAAAATACGTACTTTGAGACCCGGATAGTAATTATGGAGGTCGGGAGTTATTAGAAGAAATACGGTGCATGTATATATATGTATACAATATGTAACAACATTGCACTACCACTAAAAGTGCCAGTGGTATTTTGATACATCAGTTTGAGATCAGTTTTGACAAGACATATGATTAACTTGAGCTCCTTCACTTGACTTGTTTGCTTTTTCCTCTTTCATTTTGAGTTTAGTTGACTTGCCATCAGTTTATATTTTGATTCTACAATAAACTTTTAGTAGTACTATATGCCTTTTCCTTCTTCGTTATGCTCTCGTCGTCGCTCTCTTGTTTTCATCATATCTTTTTGTTCTGTGTGGTCAAAAAACAAGACCAAAATCTCACTCACGACGTTGACGAGCATTATCATCAACTCATTCACCGTGAGTGAACATCCAAGAAGTCAACAAGTAAAAAAAACATATATAAAATGTAATGTTCACCCTCTCTCCATGCTATTAATGTTTGCTTCACTGCATCAGACCTGAGAGCAAGTTATAAAGGTTTACTAAGATAATAATAATAATACTACTGCTTGATCATGTAATATGTAGTTTCTGTGTGCCTACTATATGGTTTCAAGTTAAGAAAAGTAGAATATGATGAAAATATAGCTTTAAGGAGAAAAAAGACAAAAAAAAAACTCAGCAACTAGGTAGGTGAGGTAAAGAGAGAGAGATAGATATTATGAAAGTTGTAATAATGTTTTTAAGCTCAACACGCAATGATCATAACGTTAATATTATATAGTTAGGCCTATAAAACACATGTCATTTTGACTACGGTTTCCTCCGACCTATGGTTAGTTAGGAAAGGTGGCTTAGAAATATTATATATAAGATATTAACTCTCTATGACATCTGCCTTGTACGCTCACCCATGTTGAAATAACAGTCATGTTTGCTAGTAGTGTAAGCAATCATCATGTCACATTTCGTCGTTCTTCTTCATCTTCCTTTACATAATATCAAGTTTCATACATTATAATGTGTACATATAGAAATATTTGTTTACAAGAGGATAACTGGGATTAAACGTTTATATCATCACATGTATTGAGAATCATATTATTATAACTATAAATATTTTTATTTAATTTTAACTAGATATTCTTCTTAATTGTGTATAAAAATGAATTCAGTGGAAGTAGACAATAGTCATATCATTTAGCGTTGTATTTAAATATAACATGTACTGAGGACTCAAAAGGAAGCCAACTATTACGTAGATAGAGTATTGTAATAAATCTTCAAAAAAAAAACGTCTTCATGGAGTACTCAGCAGTGTTGAGTGTGCATTACCCTTTTTCTATTTACCAAGTCTCGACCTAACTTACAATAATGTACTTTTTCTTAAATTATTACATATCCTTTTCCTTCAGTTCTTGAGTTAAAATTGTTAAAACAAATACTCACTTTCAACAACACCTTAAATATTCTCTCAAACCCTTAAAAAAGTTACACAGTTATTATTTCATCATCAACCTTTTAGTACCAAAAATGTTCATTTACCTGCATGTATATTATCAATTTTCAAACGAGCTCTTTTATGTACGTACCATTTTATGAGTATATACTCTCAATCGTCAATGGTCTTAATTTATGATGTGCATGTTGCTAGTGATGAGAATTGAATATTTGTACGTACAAAGAGTCTGATGTTGGTATATTGAAATTTGTCTAGAAAAAGTCTTCTTCTTCACCATTTGACCCTTCTTGTTGTGTGGTAATAACAGTGGGTTCTCTTAAGAAACTACACCTCATCAATCTTTTTCCGTCGAACGACCCAAAGAATCCAAGAAGTACACACACATATATATATAGCTAATTGTGTCCTTGTGTATATATGTAGCTAGCTAAAGACTTGCTATAGTTAAGTTACGATGATAGATACTACTTTGAATTATTTAAACTCTAACATTCCCTAATTGAGATGCATTAAGAATGAATCAATTCAAACCAACTGCATTCAATTTAATGCACTTATATATATTCATTGATTCAAATTATACCAGATTTTTTGGCTCCTTTTGATTCTTTAAGTAATTTTATGCTGATTCATATTGATGACTTTTGGATTCTTTATGACCATAGACAGAGATGATTTCAAAGATGTTATAGAGTGATAGCCTTTTGTAAAGAAATATATAGGAGGTGGTAGATAGACTTCCATTGTTTTTTCGTGTCACCATTATCGTATAGTGGGTAGACTGGATAATAATTTGATAGGCAAAATCTCTTTGATTCTTTTTTACTTTTGTGCCGGCAATGCAATGTCGGCATGTTTTCTTTTCATGTATTATTGTGTGTGTATAGTATCTCTACTAGTTTCTACACCTATCAAAAAGACAACTCGTGGAGAAAAGTGACAGAGGGGAACAAAATGTTTCAACTTTCATTGTTGTATATGAAGAAAAAACCGAAAAAAAGATGATGATGACGACGATGAAGAAAGGATCAAGGAGAGAAGAAGAGTTGGAAGAGTAAAAAACACAACTGTCATTAAAGATCACGGACTCTCATCAATCTTTTACAACTTGGTATATTATGTACTGATATCTTTACAGCCATTGTGTATAAGATTTCACTTTGAATATTTTTTCTTGCTCTACAATAAAAATCTGCAGTTAGTGAGTAGCACATAAGAAACGAAAACTTGAAAGCGGAAAATCTATACCATTCTAATGAAAGCCATTGATGATTGATTGGATTCAAATGTCATTATTTATTTACAATATGAAAGCATTACTTTCTGAAGAAAACAGGAGAAAAAAATGTGATAAAATGTCAGGAATTTATCGGCACCATACTTTTGCTCATTGCTCTTTCAAATCGTTCCACAGTTCATTAATTTTTAGTTTTGTGTGCTCTTTGGACATTTTTGTTATTAAATGAGTTTTTACAATGTGTACTCACATTTCAAGACTGTATACAAGTTTTTCATTCAACTATGCATACTAGTATACAAGATACAGCAATGCTCATTTTGAAACTATGCATGTAGCTATTACATACTTTTAGAAGAAACTCAAATACCAATTCCAAAACTACTTGAAGGAAAAATGAATTAACATGTATATAATTTTAGTTAAGAGTTTTATTGGAATGAGAACAACTCAACAACAATGGACATATTATTGTATTTAAATGTATCCAGTTTCTTGATGATTTACTACCTCGTGTTACTTTTATGATGAGACAATCATCATCATCATTGCATTAGGTACAAGAGAAGAACATCAAATGTACTCGGAGTATGACCTCCGGCTGACATTTTCTACATTGTGAAATGATGACTACCTGTAATTGATTTCCCTTGTGGTAATAATAGCAAGTAGTCAATATAATATGTTGATGAACAAATACACTTTGGTATAATACAAGTTTTTAATATATGTTAGTAAGTCTAGAGTAGAGGAGGAAAAAGCCACACACAGAAATTAACATGACAGTAGGAGCTTCAGTATATATATGTCAGACGCCGTCTTTACTTACTCTCTTTCATCACTCATGTGAATTCATTACATGAGACAATATCACTCTTATAACTTTTTTCAAAATGGATTAAAAGCCTGTATGACAATGTATATATAACGTGTAGAAACTGTAGTATATACTATAGTATAGAGTACAGTGAGTTGTTGAGCATGTTATACCAAAAGTTTGTTTATAGCACACACTTTTTCCTTTTAAAAAAATAAAAATGGATTTTCGTAAATGCATTTTCTCTCCCCTACTTGTACATTTTATATGCAACTTACTACTTTGTTACTCAGAATCCTGCTAGTCTACGAGCTTTTACGTAAATATTAAATAAAAATACGTGTGGGCTTCTTCATTTTTTTCTTATTATAGAGTTCTTATAACCCTTTGAAAACTATTATTATCACCATGTTATAAGGATAAATAATCAGTAGAATAAAAAACGCTACACAGATTGCTTTAAAATACAAACAACAGAAGCTACTTGTATTCACTTTTCTAAATTTCACAAAAGTAGTAAAAGGATTTAGTAAATTGACTTTCTTTGACAAATAAACTCATTTTAGTATTTGATAATAAATAGATCTTAATCCTTTAAATTGACATTAAGTTACTACCTATTGTGTACTAGATAATCATGAGAGCTAACAGAAGTCAAGTTTAACAGGAGAACACACAATATAGTTAGAAAAGTGACATGACAGTACAATGTTAGGTTAACAAAATTCATCCTTATGAAACTGGACAAGAAAATGTAATATAATCTCACTGGCAATAGAAAAGTAATTTCATCATCATGCATACCATTAAGGGAGAAAAGAGAGAATCAAACTTTGTAAATATTTTCCCTATATTTATAAATGTATTATTATTTTTCCACTCTACACAAAAGGTAGCAATAATGTCATAGTGTTTCTATACTGTGACTCTGACACTTATTATTGCGTGAGCTAAAGGAGAGAGAGAGAGAAAGAAAAAAATATAAGAGCGAAGGGAGCACACAAAGAGTAGAGCATGGAATTTTTCGGAGAAATAGGGAAAATATTCGGTGGAATGTAATTTGTTGTGGTTTCCGGCACCGTTTCCATTATTCTATCTACATACTGCAGTTAAAGTGTATACATACATATAAACTAAAACCCAAAATAGAGAATTTCGTGTCACTCTTCACTCATGATTTCTACTAACCCGTATATATATATATATTCATATACACATTCTATTGTGATTACTGTTCAACATGATTTCCTGCTACAACGTTTTTGAAGTCAAAACTCTGAAAAGAAGGAGAGAGAAAGAGAGAGAGTCGTTTCGACTTTTGTGTTCATCAGTTTGATATTAATGTCCGTATTTCATCTGACGAAGTACTATATATATATATATAAGTCTGAAAAGCAATCATGTATTATTGAGAATTGAGAAGGCAGTATTTTGTCATGGTTCAGTGTTCTTGTCAATCTTCATTGTGACATGCATGCCATAGAGAAAGACACCAGATTTGGTCACGTCTGTGGTCAACGTATCACGAGATATGTCAGTTGCTCCTCTCTTTCCTTCTTCTATATCCCTCCTTCAACTCTTGTCTCTCCCAGCCCACTATGACGATAAATGTCAACCTAAAACTAAACCATGCAGAACCTTATATATAAAGTTCCACAACGAAAGCTATTATTGTTATTATATTATGATTGGAGAGAAAGAGACAATGATTAGAAGCCAGATGTTGACTTTGATTGTGAGATTTACGCAACTTGGTTAAAAGTTTCGCATTGGAAAACTTTATTGATTTTCTAAAAATTGTTTCAACTATTAATGTGTGAGGATTGCACATATATATGTATATGTAAGGAAGTACTAATGTGTGAAAAGAAATTGAAAGCGATTCACATACTTACAATAAGTGATTTTAGTTTATAGGCAGATATATATGTATAAGTAAGTAGCATCTAATGAAATAACAAGGAGTCAGCCAACTTGATACTTTCAGATTGGCAATAAGGGAGACTATCAAGAACGACTACTGACAACATGATTCTTCAACTTCTATTATTTTATTTTATACTCTCTCTGTGAGTGTACATTTAAGCTATGTACATATATGTCTTTACTGTCTCTCTCTCTCTCTCTTTACTAATGTGTAGTGTATGTGACGAGCAAAGTAAAAGTAACCCTTTTTTCAATCTATGATAGCCATACAATTATAAAATTTCTACGGGGGGTAAAGCCGTCGGTACCTTTGAAGACATGCTCGTTCGTTATTCACCTGCTGACATCACTATATACTTTTTCTAGTACATATCTTCTTATTGTACATTGGATAAATTCAATTCGCTGAGAGGAGAGAGAGAATAGCGAACAATGTCACTCTACATTACTCCATTCTCGTAGTACTATGCTCATGAATCCGTGAAAAGAGCTTTTTTAACTACTGTATATTTACTCTTCGTCTCTGCAATGAGAGATTTATACTTCTCACAAATCCTTCGCTTTTTTATTACCCATACAATATTTTGAGTACGCACTATCTTTATTGCTACAATGAAACAGTAATAGTAAATCAAGTACATATGTATGAAAATTTGTCATTTTGGAAAACTTCATTGGGCTTAGTATATGAACTTAATGTGTCAGTTAAGACTAAATATAATTCATAAGTTTAACCTTAAACAGAGTTAATTAGCACGAGAACTTTTTAATAACTTTGGTAAAAACTTCCAAATGAAAGATAATTACTCTTTTGTCAATTCTCATCAGGAGACTAATGAACAACTTGAGAGACTCTTTTCAAAAGCTAATAAGTATTTACTGTGTGAAAATTTTCAATGTTTTCAGAAGGAAGACATGTCGCCAGCAGGTGAAGGTTACTTGGTCAATTATTCTATTACGTTGTCGTCGCCAACTGATTCGTCTTTCCTTTTTGGCTCATTTGCCATACATATATATCCTCGCCAGTAATTTACGTAATACATGAAGGATGAAAAACGGAATTGGATTTGGTGACATGTTAACATATATATCATTATATAATATCATTATTATAATATTTTGTAGAATTTTCTTAAGAAGACTGTCCCTACATATATGTAGCTGACATAATATGATGACAAGTCTAAGGCTTATTTGGTAGAAGAGCCATGACGCGTGGTGTTTTTACTGTGTCATTAGTATATTAGTATATAACAGTCCTTCAAAACTACAGAGGAGTCTTTATTCATCTTCTTCTTCTTTCCTTTAGGAGAAGAAAAGGAGAACACTGTGTCGGCACTTTTACTGGGATTAGCTCCTTTCTAGCGCTAGTGTTGGCCACTCGAGCTAATATCAACAAAGCAACCCGTCAATATATTTTCTTAAGCTCTAACGACTCTGCTACTACTCCTTCCTTTACTTTGCCAATGATTCAAGCAAGAGAAAGGTTAAGCTTCTACATATCCAACAAATGGTTTTTTAAAAAAGAGTTATGATCTTGTGATCCATATCAATATATATATATAAACACAACAACAAAAATCTCATGTAAGATTGAAACGCAGAGCTTAAAGAAGCTAAGAGAGAGCTGATGATGAATGTCACATCATGTAGCTGAATTAGCTCATTGATTTGTAGTTTGTAAAGGCACTAGGGTGTCATGTTCCTAGCCTTTGGACACTTATTAATCAGTCCCTGTGCACACTGTCAATAGATACAATGAAGATGGAATCAAGAAATATACATACTCGTGATTTTGTAGTAGTTATATTTACATAAGGACAGCAACTATAGAAGCAATGAATTAAGATGTGTTCTTCAATTTGTTTGTAGCAGGGTCAGGTACTTTTGATATTGCTCACTGAATCTATATATGAAATAATGTTTAGAAGGATATATATACAATGTTAGCTGCATATAGATTTGTCGGTTGCCTTTAAAAAAAGTCATGAGACAAATTACCTTGCGTAGATTCTGCTCTCACAGCTCATGCAACAAGAAAAACCCATTAATCATGTAAATTAGAAGAGATGTAGATAAAGTAGAATCTGTCCACATGTACAGAGCACACACATAGTGAGATTGGACCTACTACATATAATACTTTAGAGAGATAGAGATATATGAACAAGTTTTACTTGTAGTCTCATATAGAGCTCTTTATTTTCTCTTTTTCTCAGTGAGGACATAAGTGACAATGTACTGTGTGATACATGATACTCACTTATGTCTCTGTGGGAGAAGAAATCTTTATCTACCTGGATACGCACTCAAGGAAAAGTAAATAGCCATTAGTTACCGTTGTCAATTTGAGGATAAAGATTCAATTTACAATCAGCAGGATTCCTTTCTTATTCTGCATAGGGGCACTAACAAAACGTAAATGTTTATGAGATGACATTCATTGCTCGACATATTTCTTCGTCCCTCTTACTACTTTATAGCATTTAGTTCCTTTTCCTTTTTCTTCTTCTTCTTTTCTTACTTTATTCAATGAAATGTGATGCAATGAAGACATTTAAAAGCTTGACGGGGGCTTACGCATAGGCAATTATACGTTTTTCCACGTATTGTTAGCGGTGAAGAAAATTGACAAACAAAACAACACATTTGGTCATTTAATGATATTGTGTATGTACTTGTTCTCATAGAAAATTATATCCTATATAGCGAAACAAATAAGAGAAACACAAATTGTCGATGCTCAATTACACTTTTTTCTTCTTTAGCATGAGAAAAAAGATTTTGGGTAAATATTGAAATTGCTGTGAAATGTATAGAGAGTCTCAGTTATCTGCGACATAACAAAAATATCATTGATTCTAGTAGCCATCTGCTCAAATTGTTTATTGTATACACACGTATAGAGAGTATTAGAATTCAATATACGATAAGTACCTACAGATCAATGTCTCATCATTGACCTTCTCAACAACCGTTCATGATTAAATATATAAGAGAGGACCATTTGAAAATTTTCAAAAGACCCTTAGGCTGGACCCTTCACTCAATGATTCTCTCAATTACAATAACTAGATAGGCGTAACAGTATATACTTATTGTGTGTGTGTATATATAATGCTTATTTAATATGTATGTGTGTAATATCAAGCAGATTAAATAATTGTGTATATATATACATATACTATAATTCATACAAAATGTACATATGTAATGAAGAAAAGAGCCATGAAGACAAATTTTTTTTTGCTGTATTTCAAATATATGTACAAAAGGAAATAAATATTGATGGAAAAACAGAGACGAGTTTTACTAAAATCGATTTTAGTGTATATACATATGTAGACGTATATATGTGTTCATTAAAAGCCACGCAACTACTCTATCTATATCTTCTAAGCAAATGCAATTGTTTGGTTCGTTTACCATAGAAAAACCACTATATACAGTCACATTTTGTTTCGTAGTCATTTAAAACGCTGTCTCGTATTAGCATGTAGATTAGTAACTCTGTAAAACTGTGAGAGAGAGAGAGAGATTCTACATAATACAAACAAAAGTCATCAATTGAGAGCTCCTAAAATTTCCATGTTGTTGACTTTAGAGGAAAGAGAGACATCCCTCGACACTTTCACCACTGGAATGGCGTTGACTCTTGCACGCATATTTATGACTCAATTAACGCCTCAATTTCTCTTCACATTTCATTTACATAAACAACTCGGCAAGTTCATAAACTTTTAAACACTTTGCGTCTATATAGCTCTCTCATTGAGAAGAAGAAGAGACTCTCATTCATTTCAACTCTTTTGTTTGATGATCATTTTCGTCTTTTGTCATTTAGATCATTTGAAGCTACAACATATAAGAAGGGTTGCTTTGCAGTAAAGAGAGTTGATTTTAATTTACGTATATATGATAACTGCACTGTAGCAGGAGAGTTGTATTATTAAATTCCAAGCTCAATTCTTTATTTCTTCTTTAGGTTCATTAGTAGTAACTCTACTGCAATCTATATAAAAAGCTTTATGAGTTGAACCTCTGTAGTTGTTGCTACTGATTGTGATGAAAAAGAATTTTGTACCAAAAATGAGTCAACTCATTTTCTACGACGAAAGTTTTTTGTATGTATTTCACGCCTCAATGTGTATTGTTCCGATTGATAAACTTTGCTTAAAATTAGTAACTTGAGACTTTTGTCAATATATATATATATAAAGCTAAAGTTTTTTGTTGTGCCTGATGAGAATGCAAAAAATTCAATTCACCAGCCACAACTTATTTGGACTTTAGTAGAAGTTGGCTTGAAAAAGGGAAAGAAGAAAATGCCATTTGGATTCATGACAAAAGAAAAATCCACTCAAGTTTCTTGTGTCAATAAAGTGTTAACAAGATTAGACAGTAAGTTTCAGTGCAGAGGTTTTCACGGGTCGATAGACAATTTTCTAACCCTGCTGTTAAGAAGACTACATGTCATTCTCTCAACTAAAGGGTTAAGCATAACAACAACAGATCAGAGCAGCAATATATGTATATGTATATAGTGGGGAAAATATCATCTCTCTAGTAAAAGTCTCATATATGATAGGGAAGTATGCATTAGTTGATCACTAGTGTAAGTGAAGGCCGAGCAATCTCGGCCAGGGCGCTGGTATTAAAAACAAAAGACAAATTCATAAAATATTCAAAAAATTAAAAAAGTCATGC
>VCNE01001474.1:0-13012 GCA_009869805.1 Oncopodura yosiiana
TCTATATGTATAATACTAGAAAAAGTTGTTCTTGTGTGTTACAAGCTACTTATGAACCAATTTACACTTGGGAGTTGAAATTCTCTAAGCTTCAATTTTTCTCAACTTTACTTTTGTACATAAGAAAGTGTGTTCTCTTAGAATTAATCCTTCTCTTACAAATTTTTTTCTAATAACTACTTGAGAAGGTTTTACTTTCTTTTTCTTGATATTTTTAGGTAAAAATTTTGAGTTTTGTAAAGTCATGCAAGAACGCCACTCAAAAATTTTCAAGTCGCGTTAGAAGCTGCATAAATATTCAGATAGTTGAGTGAAATGAAATCTTGTATACTTACATTGAATAACCACAAAAGTCGGTTGATCTTTGGATTTGCTCGAATTTTGCACTCGAAGTAAACATCTGTTCCTTCTCTGATTTCCATTGGATTTAATGTACTTCCCAATGAGAGCTTTACCTCTGGCAAATCTAAATTAAAATGAAAAAAATGCATTACCAATCAAAGACGCCATGAAACTTTTTTAGAAATTTCTTGTAGTAAGTGAACAAAACATTTCTAGAAGACGTTAAAGCTTCCAATTTAAAAAATATGCATCAAAACTAATCGTTGCATTTTTACAATCTAACTGTAATACTTGTGATAAAGAAACTTCTTTGAAAGTTTTTTGTACTAATTGAATCACAAAGTTCCAAACGGCAATGAAGTTTCCAATTTAAAAAATATGTATCAAAACTAATTTTTTCATTTTTACAATGATTTAACTGAAATTTGATAATGAAAAAGAGAAAAGAATTATCCACCACAGTATGTGGCACATTTAAGTAATCATTTAACATAGCTACTTTTAATATATAACTGTGAATCAAAAATACAAGAACCTAAATAAAGTATCATTACTTTCTTCTATTCTACAGCTCAAATCTAAAAAAAATTTTGTACCGAATTCATTTACAATATATTCATACTTATGCATAGACTACCGCTCTATAAATTCTGTGGGAATAATTTTAGAAAATCAATAGCTTTCTTTTCTCTACATATATGCACACACGACCTGACGTTTTTGATAGTCTTCGACATTCAAAGAGAAAATACAAGTTTACTAAGTACAATAGGGAAAATACTCTCTCTCTTGTCTCTCTATACTTTTGCTTTCTACTTTTGCTTTTTCTACGTGAGTTTTGAACAAGTCACGATGCAATGCATGTTCTATATAAACTAAGCTAACTTTTATATTGTATAATATGATGTGCACTCTTTTTGTTCAATAGATCAGGATCACTCAGAGTTCCTTTGAAGAAGCAACTTCTATTGTTTTCACAGAGCTATAGCATATATCGAGATTCCTATTACACCTAACGATCACTAAAGTCAAAGATTCATCGTGCTACTCTACTATACTACATGATGTATGAGAAGAGTGCACACATGTTATTGTAGTTGTCTATTCATTTTGAGTGAATAGATGATATAGAGAGAGATGCATTCTTTATAGAAAAGAGACAAGAGGAAAACATCTTTTGGGTACATAACAAGTTTGAAGAGACTCAACTAGTGAATGCACTCTCATTTCTCTCGTTAACTTTCATTATGTGTCTTTGGTGAAATTTCGGGTCGACTTGTTTTCTTGTTTCTTAGAGAGAGGAGAAGAAAGCTATTGCATCTGATTTTGTTTCTTAGAATCAGAAAGTAACTAGGAACTAATACAAGAGTAAAGGGGGATGATGATGACAAAAGTTTTACTAGTGCTCATTGAAAGAATCAGAACGTGATTACAATTATAATAGAGCATTAGTTCATATATCACTGGTTCAATTACAGACGTAATCCTATTTTAGTATTCTCTTTGTGACTTGTTACACATTACCAACTAAACTGTAAAGACAAGACAATGTAAAAGAAAAAGAAGAAGCAAAACATTTTATTGTAATGTTGTTTTTTTGTACTTACAAACTACATTGAGATTCCAAATTTCTTCTAAAATATGTGAGCGATTGAGTGCTGGGTTCTCAGCTCTGCAGATTATTGAAGAGCCATGATCTTCTGGAACGGGTACAAAAACAAAGTTGCTCACTGTTACATTTCCACCGTCCAAATCCTATAATAAATAGAATGAAAAACAAAATTATTTATGTTCTCATAATGTGGGGTAATCTTATCTTTAAGAGCTTTATTTTAGTAAAGTTTCTTGTGAGTAAACAGAAAAATGCACTAGAATCAAGGGGGTTACTTTTATCAACCAACTTTGTTTAGTAGTTGGAGCGCGCATGCTAAATGCACTGGTTCCATGTTCGAATCCAAGATACGGCATATTTTTGAATTTTTTTACTATTAGAGAAAAAAATCAAACTGCACTGCTGATTTCGTTAAGGTAGGAAAAAATTATACAAACAAAGAAACTTTAATAAAGAAATTTTTGTAGCAACTGAGTCTAAAATTTTTCAAACGACATTAAAGTTCTCGATCTTAGTACTATGTATCAAAACGAATTTTTGCTTGATTTAAGGTATTCTAACGTAATTATAAATCTCCAAAAATGATTTTGAAATCAAATAACTTCGATTAGTGGTATAGATGAGCATATTTAACAAAAAAACTTCTAAATTCAAATCCAGGATACAACAGAATTTTGTGACAGATAACGCCGAATTCAGATTGGACCACTAGTTAATTATAATTCTACATGTAGTGAAATTGAAAGTCAAGTTCTCAAAGGTTCCTAGAAATATATTATAATTTATTCCTCCCACACTCATATGAATATAATGTATCTAGAGAACTTTGTATGATTTCTGAGAGAGTGTTATATTCTAGCTCTACAACATTCTCATCGTCAGTCGTCACTCAACCAAGCGATGAATAGAGTACTTTGATGAGTTTGGAATTGACATTTCTACATTCTCTTTGTAACTGACTTTCTACTTTACTTTTACCTTCGACTTTACACTCTATATATATATTACTCTAAACTAAAATTTAACATTCAACTGATTTAGACGACGACTTTCTCTCTCTCTCTCTTATGTAGTCAAATAAGTCACATGAGTAAAGTGTAAAATCTAGTTTGACTCTATCAAAACCTATCAAATATTCATTCTCTTGACTTTGCTGGCTGGCATCGGCCTCTCTGAAACTCAAAGTACTTTATGTATGTGTACAAAATCTATATTGCTGGATAAGATACACAAGGGAAAATGTCATGTACTCTTATGCTAAACTCATATAATATATTCTCAGACGAATAAGAAGTACATACAAGTACTAAATTCTCTGTACATCATATGCATGTGAGCTATATATAAGGATACAAGGATCATTTCCCATCTTTATCATCAGATATGAATTTCTCGTCTCATAAATCATGCTTTATCACTTAAAACTTTTCTATGGTGCATAGGTAGAGAGTACAATCAAGAAGTCGTTTTCCTTGTAAAGTTATTATAGTTGCATCTTCCCTGTCTCATGTTCCATTTTACTAAGCGATAAGACTCTATGTTCTTCTTGGGTAGAGACAAACACTTTAGAAAGCTAAAACCAGTTGATGTATTGTTATAACTTGATATTACACATATTAGTTTAGTGTAGTAAAATAGTTTCTCATATGTGAAATAATGTGAAGAAGCTAATATGGTAAACTAAATGTAGCAGAGAGAAACATTTTCAATAATATTTCACTGTCATAATAATGGCAGTGCTAACGTACATAAAAATATAGTAAAAGTAAGTGAAGACTGATTAAATTTCAATTTCCCTTTTTCACCAAGAAAATGTGTTGTAAGTAACAAACGAGTTTTTACTGACCTGTGTGGACACGTGGGTAATTTCTTTCCCTGATTTAAACCAATCGAAGTACTGCAGGAGGTTTAGAGCCAGCCGTTTCACAAATCAAGCGATACTCCTTTCCAGCAACGATTCTATCTTCTTGACGTTGCCGCATTCGAACGTAGAGAGGCTTCACTGTAAACAGATAAAAAAGTACATATCATCATAAAAATATGGAGAATGTCAAGAAAGAGTATGTAGAGCTATGTATATTAAGATTTGCTTGAGAGAGAGAGACTAAGTTATATTTTGACAACATAGAAAGATGAGAGTCGACCAGACCACAGAAGACCACTTATCTAAATGCTCATGTTAGAATGTCCATCATGATACTATCGTAATAACTATTACGCTAAAGTAAATAGCTAAAGCTGGCAAACAGTACTAATGCAACGAACCAACTTTTGCAATCTAAAGATGAGTCGTGTGTATTGTAAGTAGAATATTTTGTGTGGAGAAAGCGGAAGAGCAGCTTTTACATCATGTGTCTATTTTGCTTTGGTGGTGTACTTATGAGAGTACTGTAAAGAAAGTATAGCTAGCTAAGAGAGTCTCAGGATCTTTGACACGAGAATTTTGTTACTATGCTTAAAACATTCAAGTTATAGAACTTCAGGTTTTGCATATAAGGAGAAACAGAAACACAAGGAGAAACTTAAATTTGACATTTTCGAAACATTTATCTCATGGAAAAGAACAACCGGCGTTCAGCTTCGTCTCTTTCACAATGTTAAAGAAACGATATACTACTTTTTCCTAAGCAGATAATTTGAATCTCTCATTCAAAATTTCAATTTTGAACTAAAATTTTGAAAGGCAGCAAGAAATGTATAAGCTAGAATCCTGGAATCTGAAACTAGATTTTTTAAGTAACAAAATTCTCGACTCAAAACTCCCGAGACTCTCCTCATAAGAGGAAATGCAAAGTCCTGAATGCAATGAAATGTGTTAATGTAATGCATACATGCACAAGAGAAATAGAGAAACATGTACAACAGGAAGAAGTAGCAAACCACAGAATGTAACATACCATAACACTTTTCCATACTATATACTTTCTCTTCTAGCTACGCAAAGTAACAACGGGGCAAGTTGATTACAGTGTAGCCCATGAGTTTACTTTACTTTCACTCTTCTATATGCACACATTCAACTACACACTTGCTCTCTTCAATGTATAGTAAGAGTCGCCGAATCATACATTGTGGCCGAGTGAGTCAGAACAATAGAATGAATGGGCTTAGTAATTATGGTCGGGAGGTAATTTGGGAGAATGTTATTGTTTCAACTCTTCGTCCTCTCTCTCTACTTTATTCTCTACTCTTCCTTAATATACAAATGCACTCTTCCACTAAGAGAGAGATAGGTTTTAACTAAAGTTTTCCTGTTGTATGTTGTCCTCTCAAAGTTTCCTAATGCATGCATTTTCACCATTACACTATTTATATTTATACTCAAAAGGGTGAATAACTCTGAAGATGACAAGACACTTTTTCTCTAAGACAATCAGAAACGCAATACGGGTACTTACACACATGAGACTATTTTAAATTTTGTTAGAACACGCTTTCTACACTTCAAAACAATTGTAGTAGTGTACACAGTGTGTGTGCAATTGTAGCACTTGATGCTTTTTTTGCTGACGCTTTCTCTTCTGTCATCCTATATAGATTTTGCTTTTAGCACTAGACAAGTATAAGATTGTGTCTTGTCGTCGTGTGGAATAGTAACAACTTAGTACTTTATATACTACCAACAAAATGCTTAGTCAGCCACCACCGCTACTTTCTACCACACTTCTGTCTTCATGTACATAATACTAAAGTACTATATACCTCCGGCATTGTAATCTTCTTAGAAGACCACTACTATGAAGAAACTGAACTGCAAAAGATGTTTCATGCTAAGACGAATCTATATATATATAGTAGACAGCCTTCTCTCTTATATACTCTAGGCGTTGTATATTGTATTTAGTCTGAATTTACAGTAGGATGAAAGTGATCTTAGCATATCTATCTCCTAAAATCTAGAATGTATACATATTTTCACTGTCTACTCTTTCTACATATATCTACTATATAGTTTTTAGAACATTCAACTTTGTTTCTGCTCACTGAGCTCTACGAAAGAGAGAGATAGAGAGAAACTACCAACACTTGGTTTTGGAAGACAGAAGCAATGTTTTGATGTAGTGAAGGTAGAGAGTTGTGTATTGGGGAAAGAGAAAAGGCATTAGAGAGAGTTGAAACCTGGAGGAAAAGTTATTGATTATTCAAGCCTGTGAAAGACAAAGATGTGGATAAGCTACAGGTACAGAAGGAATAAGGAAAATAGACCAGAGGAAGAAGAGAGAGAGAGAAAACTCACAAGAGTTTCCTCAAAGCTACACAAGAGACAGAAGAGAAAGGTATATACAACAAGAAAGTGGTTAGAGTATTATTGTGGATAAATTATGTGTATAGAAAGTCTTTGGAGAGTGTGGGAGCTTAACCCAATTAAATGCATCTCATCTTACACTATACATCTTTGCTCTACATTTATATGGCTATTTTTAGCTACTAGAGTTGTATAGCACTTACAACTTGTATTGTGTATTATGAAAGATCTGAGAATCTATAAGCCACAAGGTGTACATATAATTAATGCAGGTTGGTAGTTTGTCATAAGGGTATTAGAAAAGGTAAGGGCGTAAAATAATGTATGAGTGTATAAGAAGAAATCTATAGATATATGATGCTAACCTTCAAAAATATTTATTGAGAGAGACAGTCGGTAATTTATAATTAATTTTTCGAGACTACTGATAAAAAATTATATTTGGAGAATGCATATAAAAAATTTAAAAAGTTTATTCTGAGAAAATCTCTAACTACTAGAGTTGTATAGCACTTACAACTTGTATTGTGTATTATGAAAGATCTGAGAATCTATAAGCCACAAGGTGTACATATAATTAATGCAGGTTGGTATTTTGTCATAAGGGTATTTAGAAAAGGTATAAGGGTATAAAATAATATATGAGTGTACGTATAAAAAATCTATAGATATATGATGCTAACCTTCAAAAATATTTATTGAAGAAGACAATCGGTGATTTATAATTAATTTTTCGAGACTACTGATAAAAAATTATATTTGGAGAATGCATATAAAAAATTTAAAAAGTTTATTCTGAGAAAATCTCTACATATGAAAAAAGAGGAAAGAGAGAGAATCTTTGCTCTAATGCACAATGACACATTTTCCATTACGACATGAAGAGACAAGTTGGCTTTTTCCGTGACTTTAACTCATTATAACTTTTTCTACTACATAAATATCCTGGCATGGCATCATTCTATTTTTTTGCAAAACTTACTNTAAATATCCTGGCATGGCATCATTCTATTTTTTTGCAAAACTTACTCACTTTACTTTTATTTCAATTTCTTTCCTTGTGTTTTAAATGTTTAAGAGCTCTTACTGATGTCTCTTTCCTACGTCTCGTCTTTTTTTGCGTACCAGTATCTTCTTTCTATCTCTATGCATGTCTTAATGTAGACTACTCAAAAGAGAAGAAAGTATTAACCTATTTTTGTTTTTTCTCAGACTCTCTTTTCTTCTTCTTCTTTTTGTTCTGGAAATGCTAAAAGAATTTTATACTTTGAAGAAAAAAGTTAAGCCTGTGGGTTATTTTCCAAAAAGTCTGTAATGGAAATACACAACTTTCACTCTGAGCTACCAACTTTATAGTTTTCACGAACTTGCTTAGTTTTTTTGTTCTACCCACATTTCATCATGGAAAAATTAAGCTTAAAATAAATATTTCTTGTAGTCTACCTCTTTGATTTCAATCTTAAAATCCAACAAGTGAACGTAAAAAAAACGTTTTAGGTATATAACTCAGGTAGCTTATAGCTTATGCACGCACATTCGTTATATTCGTTATATTAATTACTTTGAGCTCAATTATCAAACATCTCTTTGAGAGAGTGATATGAATTAGATTAGCGATTTTGCCTAGTGGCGAAAAGTCAGAATTAACATGGAAAACATGATATGCCCAAGGCTTTTCCTTCTTATAAGAGTCTAGTTTATATAATGCATACTGACGTCTTTTAATTATTCCATTGAGACCAAAGTCAGATTTATCAAAGACGACTACGACAACCAACAACACATTGCCCATATTAATGCTACCCACAACTAACTAGTAATGATGATCATGTACAAAGTCATTTATTTAATACTCTCTGACTCCTATGTGTGACATTTTGAGCAAATAATAATATTGAGAGCTGACACAATTCTCTACTCTACTCAAGCAAAACAAAATCTCTTCTAAGTCTACAAAATGGTGAGGCAAGTGCCAAAGTTATTTCCTCTTTCATTTTGCATTAACCACTAGTCCTGTCGTAAAAGGTGGGTCTTACAAATGATTGATTCAATTCGGCACTTGACTTCTACTGTATTGTATTTTTTATCAGATGGATACCATGAATAAGGTCTTAGTAGCGTGTAAACAGTCTATACTATACCTTTGGCCCATAAGTAAAATGCAAATGTAAAGAAAAAGTGCCAATGAGAATTTGATATGAGTGTAATAGTAGTGTAGCTATATATAGTACTCTTACTTGGAAACTAGACATTTACGCACATGAATATATATATACAGTCACACATCAAGAAATGAACATTAGCTGTGGTCAAAGGCGTGTAAAAGATATATTCATTCTTCACTACTAATGGCCTATTAAACTCTCCATTCACTCTGACTATACTTTCTCTCTCCCTCTCTGGAGTGTATAAAAGTGAGTGAGCTGTGAACTCATTACTTTTGACTTTCTCTCGTGATTTTCTCTTTAATTTTTGCTTGAGAATATTCCCTACACTTGTGTAAAAAATTTCAGGCGAAAAAATAAAAGTGTGAGACTAAACCCATTTTCTATAGTATACATTGAATGCAGTTAATTATTAGTTTCTTTTTTATTACAACCTGAATTTAACTTTGTATTGCTTGTTCCCAGTCATGCTACACAACATCATGCAAGTCAACTCAAGTGCATGAGCCTTTCCGCTAATCTAGTTTTATACTTTTTTTCGCAAAAGTCGTTGGCTTGGCTGAGGAGTATGAATAAAGCTCTCTCTCTCTCAGTGGATTTAGAGTAATAAAATTACAAAAGTGGAATATAAAAAACTTACAACTTAAATCCAGTACCACTGACTTTTCTACTGGTTGAATCAGTCGAGTGTTTGAGGCTTTACAAGAGAATTGGGAATTCAAGTGAGATCTATTGAGCCCTGTGAATCTTAGGTCATTGATCACATCTCCATTTCTTTCTGTATGCCATGTTGAGTCTTCCAACTCTCCGTTGATGTACCACTGTAGAAAATATAATATTCTGACTTTTAATATTTTGTCTTGCTATAATATATTATTAAAATGTCCACAAAACTTACCGACACAGAAGGCTCTGGTTTTCCTGTACAGAAAAAGAAGAAATGTTATTTTTTGTGGAAAATATGACAAGTACAACATTAACAGCTATTACATAAAAATATTTTTTTCTGCTGTGTAATTTTCTAGGAAAAGAAGCTCTTTGCACTTGACACGATAAAGCATGTATATAAATATGTTAGAGAAGAAATACGGTTGAAAGCATTGTTAAAGATGCAAATTTGTCACCGTAGTCAGCATTTCAAAAGAAGAATAGAAGAAGGAGAAGGAAGAAGGTGTCACGACAAAATGCTTTTGCATTATATTCTACTTCTACTTTCTCCCTTTTACCACCAACACTATCAACAAAATATTTTTTCATGGAAAATCTGATAGGACTATGCAGCTTATATACATACAGTGGAATCTGTTTATACCAGTATTCTCTCTATATCAGTATATTTTTATCTATGCATAAAATTAGCATACCCATCAAAAAATTCTCTTTATAACAATAATGAGCTTAATTTGTTCTTATTACCGATAAAGACAGTTTTTCTTTACAACGTTATTCTGTCTATGACTGTCAAAATCACTATAGACATATTCCACTGTATGTGGAAAAGACTTGTAAAACGTACTTAGATGTTGTTAAACTAAATTGGCATATTTTAGAGTATGTGAACCATACACATAAAAATCTGGTTTTTGAAGATGCAATTTCTTTAGCCTATGCTTGAAATGCTGTCGTTAGAAGAAGCCCTTGGTAGAAAATTGCTGACGAAGAAGAAAAACCTCACTCAAAAATATATATGTATGGATAAAAGAAAAGTGGTAGTAGTGATTCTCTACTAAATTGAACAGCAACACTTTGGCATAATATAACGGCCATACTAAACTTTTTGGTCGTAACTATAATCCTCTGAAATAAACCATTGATTTGACAGGTGACAGAATACACACACACATATATACATCTTAAAGCTTTTTTCCTAGTATGAAAATTCTCAAAAATTGCAATAAAAATTGTGGCTAATTTCGTCCTTTTCAGACATAACAAACGACATAAAGCTCATTCACTATAAGAGTTTCAAGCATAAGAGAACAAAATATTTATTCCTTCCTTCCTTAATACATACTTTTATGCTATGTCATAAACATTATTTTTCTTCTCAATTCAAAGCTAATGCTCAAGAAATTTTTTTATACTTTTCCATATAGACGAATTGATGGATTTATCTACTTCCAGAAAACTACTACAACGTGTTATTTCTAAGTTGTAAACCTCACGCGTCATAAAGAGAGTTTTAGTAGCTCTCTAAATACTACTTGGAAAGCATAAGCTTTGTTGAGCAAAGGATAAGTGTAGAGGAAGTAATAAACAGTAAAAAAAAGTTAAGATGAGATAGAACATATCAAATTACATAACAACTTGAGAGAAAAGTGTCATACCTCCTCGAACGACACATCTGAGTCGTACATCTGAACCTTCAACATTTGGACCTACGATAGATGAAACTTCATCTCCGTCATTGTCGTAAATCACAGGCGCTAGTGGTGGCACTGTAAACGTGTGAATAAAATTAGTTATTAAATTACTTACACAGATTATAAAACCAATTTTTTAGTAAAGATTATTACAAAATTGTACTATAGTAAAAAAATGTTGTAGAATATTTTCTCTTATAGAGCAAATGAACAACATGAGTAAAACGCATTTGAGTGTATTTTAAACGTATAGTATGTAATACAAACGCATTCATCCATATATTTATTATAGTATTGTGTGCGTAGATATAAAAACAGTTTCCTTTTCCACACCATATATAGATTTTTAAAATGGTTCATATCTGCCTACACATAACGTTAGTTTCTAAAAGTTTATATTCTTCCTCACTATTTTATGAGTTTTTCTATCTATGTAAAAGAGTAAATACGAGACGAGTAAAAAAGAAAAACAGAGAATTTGTCTAGCATTATAAGTATATCTGCTAGCATTGTAAAAAATTAAAAAATTTCCCCTCATTTTCCTTTGATCTTGTACCCATGAAATTTATCATTTTATTATCAACGCTTGTTTGCTGCCCATGCATTTTATTTTAACTCTTTAGAGACGTTCTTTATACTATATATACATTTCTTTTCTATATGGCTCTATAGAAAAAAATACGCATAAGAGAAAGTCAAGAGTAAAACTGCATGAGAAACAAAATATTGTAGACTATGCGTGGCTGCATAAAAAAAATTTCATATGTAAACATTTCCTCTTCATGAATGTATGAACTTACACATGACTTTGAGTTTCAAGTTTCAAGATCTTTTTTTTCTACCTATGTACTTTTACATTTCCTAACGTTGTATAACGATCGAAACTCTTATGTTCTAAGGTAAACTCGTCTGTCTAGAGTTTACAATTTACAACTACTACTGTAGAGAGAGAAGACGTGTTCGTAACCAGGTGCAAGATGGATGAATGTAAAATGATGCAACGTAGTAGAAAATTGTTCTACCCGGAATTTTCACAGGAATTTTCTACCTACAGCATAAGTTCTATGTGTAGACTTTGGAAAGTTAAACTTGACACTGACCAACATGCATAACATATATAGCGTAGTATAGAAGATGTAAAAAAAGAGAACCTTAAATCTACTTTCTTCCGAATTTATGTACTCTAAAGCACACAGGAAGACGAGGAAAAGAAAGTCTTGAACCATTTTGCACATTTTGCTACGTGTGAGAAGAGGCACACATCTCCAATGATATTCACATATACAGTGCTCTTCTTTATAACCACAGTAGAGCTATAGAGATGGATTTATGTTATGCCAAGTTGAATATGTTGTAACACTTCTTCTTGGAAGAAAGTAGATAAGGGTTTTCTCTCCTAGATCTATTACAGCTATAGTGCGTGCATGATGGCAGAAACAGAAATCTCTTGGAGTGTGAGGATTACAAATGTCGCTCGCATCCGAAATGTTCATTTTGCTGTGCATAACAAGCTCTTCTATTTGTAGAGCAAAGAGAGAAATCTTTGAAGCAAAATGAAATTGCTGAGAATTTTGCAAATAAGCCTAAAGTCAAGTTGTAAAATCAAATAAGCGTAAGTATGTTGGTAGTCATGTGTGTAATTAATTCGATATTAATTATATATATGTAACCTTCGTCTTATATATTTGCATTAAGGTTTTTGATACTCAAATGAGGACTTCTTGTTATGAAATATAGAGCAAAAAATTATTGGATAATTTGATACTTACCAACCACAGTTAAGTTGACGAGAGCATTTCTCGTTGGTGAATTTCTAAAATCCACTCGGCACCGGAATAAACCTTGATCCACGAGTTTTAGGTCGTGAACTGTAATTAGAAGGATAGAGAAGAGAGAATTTTACAGCAAATGTTAATACATGAAATTTTGATTTTTTGGTGCACTATTGTAAACTAATATACTAACCTAGTAAATGAGCCGGAAAGGTTGCTGGTTGAAAATCAGCTCGTCGATCAAATCCAGTTGTGGAGGACCACGTTTTTGCAGTTTTCATACTTCGCCCTCGGACATCGAAGCTGTAAAAGAAACAAAGTTCAACATAATCATTTTCACTACTATATACGACACTCTGCCTATCTCACTACATAATATAGTACAGAAGGAAACATAATAATAGAAGTGTAGTAGGCAGCGATATAAATACAAAAAGTCATTAGCCATTAAACAACTAGAGAGAGTTGAGCTATAGTTGCAAAGGAAGCACAGAGAGAGAGAGATTGCTCTT
>VCNE01001475.1:0-14216 GCA_009869805.1 Oncopodura yosiiana
CTTTTGAACGAGTGTGACTAAAAGATATGGGAAGAAAAGCTCTAGTCTCGTCTTCTTATTCTACTCCTTTTTATTCTTTTCTTTAAGACGACTGGATTAGAGTCCATCGTTGACGTTAAATTTATGTTCCGAGACCTATGTGTGCTAAATTGCCGTGCAATGACATTGCCAAGCACTTCTTGAGCTAAGCACCAAACTTTTGCAGATTGAGAGAATATGAGAAAAGGATTTTCGAATGTGGATGAAATGTTCTCTTCATATTGGATATTTGATGGTTGTCATTTTGTCATTCAACAATTCTATATAGTATAGTAGATAATATAACCTTGTGACAGCTTGTGACTATTTTAAAAGTAGAAATATAGTACACAAAACAGGTATATAAAAATTCTATCATGTTTTTTTCAAAATTTTAATACACCGTTTTTTGTAATACGTCATTCGTTGCACTAAAAAAATTTCCATCATATGAGGGCAGGAGGTAAAAAAAGTAGATACGTACAGTCAATCTGTTTTTGCCATTTTATATATACCTATCTCATGTCTGTATTCTCGAGATACTCAAGAATGATATATAAACTACAAAGACTACATGATGAAAAATCTAAAGACATCATTCAGGCTGAAGAACTTGAGAGTAAAAGAGAGAACAAGAAGAAGAAGAAAATGAGCTTGGAGGCAACAGTGCATATTACATTACAAGGCCCTTTCAAATTTGGGCAGTAGCTCTTCAACTTACAAGAAGAACTATACATAAGAAGCTAAGATTGCCACCAACCACTACAAAACAACACTACAACAATAAGTAGGCTGAGTTTCTTGAGTAGAGAGAAAAGAGAGAGAAAGTAGGAAAAAGAAAAAAAATAATAGAGTGCCTTTTGAAAGATGGTCGTAAAAACTTTAAGTGATCTGAGACTCAAAAAATTTCCTTTGTTGCTTCAAATGCTCACACGTCAACAAATGTTGTAGTCTCTATGTTCTAAATTTGTTTCACTCTCATAATATTGCTTTTGACACAAGTCATTTTCTTCATAGGCTACCACACGTAGAAAGTTTGTGGTTTTGAGTTGTATCTCATATCATTTGTGTTGCATACCATTGGGACACTGAAGAACAGCAACCACAAGATAATATTAGATTGAAGAGGGTGAGCTATTATTTTGGTGAGTTTCATACATGAGTAAAAAAATTGAGATTCTTCATTCACAACAAGTCTCTGTAGTATTAGGCATTTTTTCTTGGCATTTAAAAAGATCAAAGCAATTGACCTGGAGCAAAAAAAAAGAATTCCTTCTTTGGAAGGAAGTACGAAAATTAGGTGGCAACTAATTAAAAAAGTGTTTATACTTTAAGTGTGGAAGCTAAGCCAATTGTTGTTAGCTCATCAATATTTCAGACGCATTACTTGTCTTATCGAAAACTCTTTTGGTAGACAATCTCATTTTAATTCAATATGAGACATACATAGCCTAACCTTGAATAAGGTGAAAGTAAAATAAGAAAAAGTTAGTATTATAAGCTATTTCATTTTTAGTATGCTACAAGCACGTGCTATGAAAATATCATGATTTCCAGACATATTTAAAAATACATTAGCTGTCTACCTTATTTTTTATTCAATCAAAACGATATATAAGATATAGTTCAAGTTGAAACATCATTGTGCCAATTTCTAATTTTGACACTGGAGAAAAGGAACTAAAATCCGTCAAATCAAAGCAACTCATTGCAGCAAATAGACATAAGTGGAACAGGGAAAGAGTCACTAAGTAAAAGTACAATATGATAGTCTCTTCTCTATTAGATTCAAAAGTATTGGAGTGTGTAAGTATTGAGAAAGAGAGCTAAAGAAGAGAGCAAAGAGAAAAGTCTCTCTCTCTTTCTCTTCTGCAGTTGATCGGTGACATAGGAGGTTATTCCGTTATTAGACGCTTGACTGGTTTTTGGTTCTTGTTCCTAACTAGAAGAGCTTTAGTTTGAGATGAGTGTGTAAGGATTCAACTTGCTGTCTTTTGTCGTACTACTTTTGTATTAGATAGACACTACTACACATTGACTATATAGATATACATGTAGGAAAAGTGTCATACTGAGCACCAAACAAAATGAACTGAATGAGCAAAAAATACAAAAATATAGGAAAAAGAGAGAGACTATACAATCAACCACATATTATATATAAGCTAAAAGAGTTCTATATAAGTAAGTCTCTCTCTAAGATCCCTCTTCTGACTTTACTTTATATATAGCTAGAAAAGATAGTCAATTTTCATTTGACAGCAAAGTTATTGATAACATGGCTTGCTCGTTAATCACAGAGTAATCGATTTCGACTCCTTATTCCGTCTTCTTTCTTAAGGACTTTTTTCTCTAAATCCAACAAACTCAAATAATCTCATGATTCTTAATTCAGCTTATCTATGCGTTTCTTTTTTATATAATAAGGTTGTTGGTAATTGTCAATACTTTTTCAGTTTGCAATTTAATCATTTTAATTTACAGTTGAATGACATCGAACTAAAGTGAATAGCTAGAAAAGATAGTCAATTTTCATTTGACAGCAAAGTTATTGATAACATGGCTTGCTCGTTAATCACAGAGTAATCGATTTCGACTCCTTATTCCGTCTTTTTTCTTAAGGATTTTTCTTCTCTAAATCCAACAAACTCAAATAATCTCATGATTCTTAATTCAGTTTATCTATGCGTTTCTTTTATATAATAAGGTTGTTGGTAATTGTCAATACTTTTTCAGTTTGCAATTTAATCATTTTAATTTACAGTTGAATGACATCGAACTAAAGTGCAAATATGTAGCAAATAAAATTTAGAGTCATTGAAATGCAAGAGAAGTGCACTCTCTCATAATGGAAATGTAATGTAATCCCCCTAATGTAACATCTTCCATTACAATCTCTCTCCACGCACTTTATTCAACTCTCCTCCAAGTTTATACAATTTACATTATCTATTGACTAAAACTCATTCAACTATACATACTGTACATTTCTTCTCTTCCTCCAGTACAATATAGTATTGATTGCCTGAAATGACTACAACTATTTTCATCATTATTCTTCTTCTAACGTCCCACGCAATGAATTCCAATCCAACAAGTTTTCATCCCCTAAGCTCATTTCCTATTACTTTTCTCTACTCTCAAATGACTTGTATTGGTGAAAATCTCATTTTACTAACCATACTCTAATCCTAATGCTGATATACAAAAAAAAGATATTTACTCCCACGATGACGATCATTAGATTTGAGTAATAAATTAAAAATAGTTTCATACAATTTCAATTGACTTTGATTTGTACAAAAATGTCGTTCTTATCCTTATCACCAGCTTCATTTCTCTCTCTCTCTCTTAGCAGTTTACTTGCTATATATGATCCAATTTACAGAGAGTTGAGTTACAACATCATCAATGTCATCTAAAAAACAAGTAAACTACTACTACCATCGTAGACAGTCGACATATGGACGAATGAGTAAAGATAAAAAAAAGTAAATTCTCAAATTGTTTCCAACTTCTTCTATTCATTTCAGCCAAAATAAAAAGAGTTGTTAAGTTAATAGTTCAATCAATTCTATCAATGACTCTCTCTCTCTCTTAGTTCACATCACATTGTTTATCTTGTCAATTTCCTAGCTAGAGATCTCTCAGTCTCTCACTCAGGACTCCGACATCTAAAAAGACAAATCCGGCTACACAAAATAGAGAATTGAGACAAGGCAAAGAGGCATTGATGAAGCACCTTCCTATATAATATATATAGTTTGTCCATTTTTTCTGCGTACCTATGTATACTATCATGACATATAGTAGACAATGTCAACTTTCGATAAGTACACAGAAGTTGTAATCTTGAGTCTACAACAAAAAGTTCCTACGTATTGATTGTTGACCTACTCTACTACTACTTACTATATATATTTGTACTCACATTTAAGGATGAGTGAGTGATTACTCAACTGAACTCTGTACATAGTTGTTTCGTAAATAAACAAACAATATAATGTATATACGACAATTATTACTTTATGTGATGGATGAGAGGAAGAAAGAAAAAACATAGCCCTGAACTAATTATTATAGGATGAAAAAGAAGAAATAAGTCCAATACAAATATGACAAGGTCGCAAAAATGAAAACATACACAAAGTTATAATTTTTTTTTACATTCACAATATGGCAACTTGCCTTTATTTATTTATTTTTATATTCACCGCAGTAATTACTAAATACTAATAAACTGTATAGTTTTCTTTTACATAATTTATTATTTTCTAATATTTACTGTATTATATTCGTATTTTGTTCAATCTAAATAATAACCAACTACACAAACTCACTACAAGACAAACATAAACATTACAAACATTTTGTATATTTTTCACATATATTCTTGAATAGTGTGGGTGTGTTGTTGTGTTGCAAATATTATATAATTAATTGTGCACACGAGAATGTATACTGTAGTATTATTATATTAATATAATAACAACTATTAATTCATCTACAAATATCTATATCTATCTAATATTTATATAATATAATAATAATAATATTTTTTTGTATATAATAATTAATAGTAGTACTTCATACTTGGTGAAGACGTAGATATATATTTATATACGAACGTCAAACTTGCGACGTGGGATGACGATATATATTATTAATAGTTTTAACTACTTAATTAATTAATTTAGCGTAAGGTATATTATATATATATATGTACGCATATACTACAAAGATTCTTTTTTCAGCAATATAATAATATATATAATGTATATATTTAATAATTAATAAAGTAAAGTTAAAGTACAGAAGAGAGATTGTCAGTTACTCTTGTGATAAGTTAATTGTACAGATCGTCGATAATTTTTTGGTACTGCTTAACAACGGTTTGTCTCTTTAGCTTGAGTGTTGGTCCTAGTTCTCCTCCGGGAATGCTAAAGTCTTTTTCAAGTACAACCCATTTTTGAATCTTTTGGGCATTGGAAACAGCTTTAGAGTTGGCGACGTTGATACCATCTAAAAAAGTAAAATAATATTATTGCACAATTAGTTCAAATTTATATAAAAAATAAGTAACTTTATAATAACTCTAATAATAATATTTCTCACCTTGAATTGCGTTTGTCAATTGTTTGTTCTTTTTCACATACAATTCATGAAGTACATCTTGGATAGTTTTACAGGTGGTGAGGTCAGCATTCTTTTTCAACCAATCTTTACTAGCTGGCATCAACTCATTCAAAGGCTCTTGAGTTTCTTTGTCAACATCAGTCTACACAAAAATATAACATAAAATTAGTTATGATACACATTACAGTTAACATTATTCTCTTATTATCTCTTCTTACCTTGACAGTGAGAAAAACTGAAAGGAACTTGAGACGATCACCAATAACCATGGCTTGACTAATAAAAGGAAGTGCTGTTTTGATATTATCTTCAATTGGTACCGGAGCGACTAAATAAATAAATTGATATTATTAGTAAACCAATATATAACTGTGGTCAAATATGTAAATATCAAGAAGGAACTTACCATTTTCACCACCAGCAGTAATGAGCAACTCTTTAATTCTTCCAGTTATAAAAAGATATCCATCAGAATCAAGTTTTCCAATATCTTCTGAATGTAGCCATCCTTCGTCATCAATAGCTCCTCTTGTTTTCTCAGGTTGACTCAAATAGCCCATAGATACATGTCTTCCACCCATACAAATTTCACCATTACCGTCAACATCTGGATTAAAGATTTTTGTAGTACAACCATTAAGTGTACGACCAACTGATCCAAGTCTAAAAGCTTTTTCAACTCCAGAAGCATGAGGACCTGAAAAATGTAAAGTAGTAATGATTATTATTTCTGTAATATATGACAATTAGCCAAACGTTATTATAGGATACATACCTGTGCATTCACTCATTCCATATGCTTCAGTCACAACAATGTTAAGTGACAAGAAATATTTCAAGATTTCAGTTGAAATTGGTGCTGCACCAGATAAATGAAGTGTACATCTACTTAAACCAAGAGCATGACGTACTTTGGACAAAATCAATTTGTTTGCAACTTTAAATCCAAAACTTTCAGGATTTGCTTCACCATTCATTCTCTTCATATTATATTCAAGTCCTTTTGATTTTGCCCAACCAGCAATAATTTTCTTTACTCCTGTATTTGTTCTTGCAATATCCATCATTTTCTCATACATTTTTTCCCAAACACGTGGCACTGCTAAAAATTTTGTTGGTTGAATTTCTCTCATTGTATCAATTAAGGAGCCTTTAAGAGCATTTTTATCTCCAAAATAAACAGCAGCAGAGACTGTAAGTGGACAGTAGATATCAGCAGCCTGTGCAGCAACATGACTCAATGGCAAAAAGCTAATATATTCTTCAATAAAATCCCTGAACTCAAATAAAACGCTACTGGCATAAGCAATATAAGTTAAATTGTCATGAGACAACATAACTCCCTATAATTTTAAAGAAAAATACACAAAATATTAGTATCATACATAATTGATTTTTTGTAATAATAATAATAAAACTCATTTGATTGATTCTTCTTACTTTTGGATTTCCTGTGGTTCCAGATGTATAAATCAATGTACAACATTGATTGATAGCAATTTGTTTGAGACGTTCTTCCAGTACGGAGTCTGGCTGTTGTGATCCCAACATCATCAATTTACTCCATGATACAACACCCTGGAATAAACAAGAAAATGATTATTAGTGAGCGATCTGTATATGTAAATATCTGGGCAAACGAGATCAAACACGAATCTGTGGCTCAGATTTCTTCTACAGTAAATAAATACAATGCGCTCAAAATACATTTTGTATTATATGTGTGTATTGTATAAAAATGAATTGCATTCATTTCCTATAAAGTGGGATGCGCAATATCAAAAATTTTTTTGATGATTATGTAAACGAGACATACTGTAAGAAAAGTAAATAAACTAACTATCTACTCTAACTGAATCAAAGTAAAATGCTAAGAATATTTACTCATATTTAGCTTACCTCAACTGTAGGTTCACCGGTATATTGGACAATAGCCTTGAGATGTGGAAGTTGATCTCTGATTTCAAGAACTTTTGCCAATTGTTTATCATCTTCAACAACAAAGATGTTGGCTTTGCTATCAATAGCACAGTATGCACAAGCTTCAGCAGTATTGGTGGTGTAAATACCAGCAGCGAAACCACTATATAAACATAAGCCAAAAAAATAGAATAATTAGTTACATTTGTTCATCATGGTCATATTATTTTTAGGACATATTATAAAAGTGACAAATATACCCAGCAAAGATGGAAGCAAGATCTGAAATAAACCATTCGGGGGTATTGAAACCAAGAATACAAACAGCATGGAAGCGCTCTAGTCCTAATGAAATGAAACCTTTTGCTGCTGTACGTACATCACTCAAGTAGTGTCTGGAAAAACCATAAAGATTATATATTAGATACATAATTATAAAGAGACAAGTAATTATCACATCTTTCTTCTATTCATTCATAAAACATCATGACATCACGACGACATTCAAGTAAGAAACAAAATAACAAAATTTGTTTATACAATATAATTTTTCAATGTCAAAAAGTTATCAAAAGATTTATCCACTCATTGAAATATCTAAATTCTAAACCGAAATTACATTTGCTTATCAATAGAAACAAGTCTATCATTTTTTAAAACTTCTTCTCTAGAACAAGACTAAAAACTCATTCATTCTTACAAAAACTCATCAGACATTATCATAATCTTTTTTTTTATTAATATACCAACCTGTAAGTCCACTTTTGCCAAGCTCCGTTACGTTTAATAGCTAATGCAGTGCCTTCGGGTGCTCGGCTAGCTGCTCTCATAAGCAATGATGGAACTGACATTGGTGTTCTATTGGACATCTCTCCAGATGCCATACGACTGATACGGGTTGCTCCATCAGGATGCCAAGTATGTACTGCCGTTGATGGCAATATTTGATCAGGTCCTACAAAATTAAAAAGAAAATTAATTTATGTGATGTTTTTTAAAGATAAAAGGAGCTATCATCATCATTCATCTGTCATACGATATATTACTGGACACATTTTTTATCATATAAAAAGTTTAATTACTTTTACCACAAATTAATATACATTTTGAATATTATTATATGTCCTTGACATTCTAACCGTTTTACTTGCCCCCTTTAGTTAGAAAAATTACGAAACTCTCTCTCTCTCTCTCTCTCTCTTACTACTGTCTACAACTCTATACTCCAAAAAGTTGTTTCAGGAGATAATCAATATCACTCACTCAGTCACTACTATATACTATTTACTCCTCATATACATATTATTTTATGCAAAAGAATATATATGATTACAAGATTTTACATGACATTCACCAAAAATACTCAAGGTTACTGAGAGACTTTATTACAACTTGACAATGAGAGCGGTCAACGGTCAAATTTTGCTTACCTACTACTCTCATTATTTCATCTTTTACTCTATACACGCAAATGATTACGAAATCAAATATAATAATATTATTAACCAGTAGTATAGTAGATACGTCAGCTAATATATATAATATAATAACGCACATCTTATAACCACTTACCATATTACGACATCTCTTACTACTGCTAAACTAACTTACCTACTTACTAATAACAAATGCATATTTAAAATTTTTTAATTCTTCATTATACATGCTAAGGCGAAAAAAGTGTTTTTTCTTACCCATTTACTATTTAATATCTTATACCTACTTTCAACCTTTTCTAATTTTTAACATGTTTCTGTTTCTTTTATCCTCTTTATATATATTTTTAATGATTTTAATGCATTTATTCATGTTCATGGCTTTATGATGATATAATCATTCATAATAAGAGTGCAGTAGTTAGTGCATTATTATTATAAGAAGACTTCATATATATATATATATATATATATATATATAAATGCTATGATAACTTAATAAAGTTCAACACACACACAAAAGTAACGCTTTGTGGATATTTCGCAAAGTTGATGAATTTTGCAATATAATAATAATAGCCAGCCCAATAATCTAAGTAACCAAGTGGTCAAGCAAGCGTCAACTCTCAACAGAAAACCTCAAAAGTCCTACAAACCTATGTCTAGTACATATATTTTCGTCACCCAATTTCAAACTCATTTACAAAACTATTAAATGGCTAAAAATTAAAATAAATGTTCATTATCATCTACAAAACACTAATACTCTCTACAATGATATAAAAGGGCATATACACTGAAAAAGACAGACACTCGTGCTCTCATGAACAATGTCAGCATGTCTTTCTTTTAAAATGGTGACACATACGTAGTACATATAAGCTGACTCTGCATTCTTAACCAGTTTTCTATTTTATGTATTACATACATTAGACTTTGCACATACTGACTGCATAGTAATAAGCTCTTTTCAGGAGTGAGTTCAAGGTCTTCTACCTTTCATACGAAATTCAACAAACCCTTTCAATTTTATATCTCACATGCAAATATCCACCTAAATTCTACAAATATTCATACCTACTATGATGTTATGACCTCAACATTCACTGAAATAAAATTATTTGTCCTTAACACCAACTTATGTGCAATTGCACAATACTCTATCTAAAATTATAAAATTATCTCTTCATTGTGTGTAGCTAAAAAAAGAAACTGAAAAGAATGCATTAGGCTTTTCCAGAGAATCATCAGATGTTTCAATTTTTATTTTTGTTCTATACGCCTCTGTCCTTGTATATTCAATACAGCACGATATATATCGTTATATGAAATCATAAAAGGTAAGTAAAAAATTAGCAGTAAGAAAACTCTCTCAGGAATTGCAATAGCCACTAACAATTCTCTTTAGAGCTCAGCCCATACAAAACTTGAACACGTCATGCGAATTGACTGGAATAACTTGTGTGTGTGTGTGTGTGTGTATTCTTCTTTAGCCTTCATCCACACATAATTACTGGAGTTTCTTTCTCATTCTTTTTTTCTTACTCTCAACCCTGTACCTATGTATAAATCCTTGCGTAAAATATCAAAGTATATAATAATAATCTAATCATATATGGAGAGAACCTACAGAGTCAAGTCAAATGTTTTGAAACTTTTCCTTGTTTAAAACAATTTAATTGGTCCTTGTATGATGATATGATATACAAAATATGACAAAAATTTTCCTCTTTCCCTTCTTTTATAAGGTTACTACTTCAAACTTCAAATCAAAATATTTACATGACGCAATTCTTATAAAGTGTATAGCAAAAAGTGATGATATGATGCTCAAATCAAAAGGTTGAGAGGATATTAATAGAGATCGCGTAGTATATATAATCATAGACATCTCATCGCAAAATTATGCAACCGTATCGAATAAAAAATTGCAATGGCCACTTCACTGTACGTACACTAAACTCTCTCAAGTTACATATATATAAATAAATGCAATAACCTTAGTGTAAAGGCACAAAAGCGACCTTGTTACTATTATATTAATCTTCATTCTCTTTAGAGTCTATACTACTTTTACTAGTTGCTCTACTCTCAATCAAAATCAAAGTGCCGGGTGCAATCTGTTCTTTTTATATTTATAACCTACCTACTATACCCTTTTTTATTATTAGTTAATTGATTGTCATATGCCAACAACTAACGGACGGAAAAATACAAAGAGAAGTTCGTTTCATCTTTCTATTTATAATAATTCTTCCTATCTTTAATTTCTAGAAATCAAAACAATATTATTTCATCTCTGTCAACTCAAAATGAATGATATATATGACATGACCTTACTTACTACTCAAGTTCGCAATAACTTGTTAATACTTTACTACACTACCTCAATGAGTATTACTTAATAAAGGAAAGACAACACATGTTTGCTCTTGCATTAATGTTTATATCATTATTATATGTATATATCTACTCACGATAATGATAAAAGTATAATGATGTAATTTTAATATTGAGCTAGCTCAATATCCAATAAACTCAACATTATTATACAAACTCAAACGCAGAACAGTACGCAAATATACGTAAACAACTGAGGCAGACCTACTGACCTGAAAATATTAAGTAAAGACTAGACTGTTTTGCTGTCGATTGATTGGTAGTAACTTTGAGCCCAATACTAATAACAAAATAATAAAAATTTAGAAAAAATGAATAAAATTCGACAACCTTAGATGACCTCAACCAACTCTATCTATCTTTCTTTTTGTTAAAGATACAACAATACAACTATATACAAAAGAACTAAACAATAAAATATATTTATTATTTGTTGTGGCTATGTATGTATGTACATTTTTTTTCATAAGCAGGAAGTAGATTATTAATATTATCTCTCTCTGTATGTCTGTTTAACTATGATATCTACTTGGGAAATGACTAAATGACATTTAGTTTTATCATTTTAATTTTCATATATCTCTCCTCTCTCTCTGTCTCTCTCCTCATGGCTCATTCATACATACGGCTAAAATTCCCGACTCTGTCTCGTGCCCATTTCTGATTTGGTGAAATGATCACACCATACTCACTCTACTTTCCGACCATTTCCGACAACACACTATATAATACTTGGAAATACGGCAAACTCAAACAACGAGGTTTGTACTACTACTACTACTATATACTAAACTATATATTATATAGGAAAATGACGTCAGGATTGAACCGATTCCAACTTTTAACTAAATCAAGAATTAGACGATATGTAAATATATACACATTTAGTTTAATGAGTCACTAGATAGTCAGACGACTAGTAAATATAAAATTTAAAAAGTTCATTACCATCATCGTATGACAAAATAATAGGATCAATGAATGATAAATAGCTTACAAAATATTGCAGTAAAAAGTTTACATACCTTTGTTGTAGACGCTCCCATCAAACTTCCAAGCAAGACTGGGATCATCATTCACAGCGATTGATGGCGAGGACGCCGTCGTGCTAATTGACTTTTTGTCTTGTAATATTCCGGAACGAACTGAACCATTTGATGTCAAATTTTTGTTGTTTCCCAGAATCTCGTCAGATTTCAAAATTGCCTGTGACACAGTCATATAAAACACAACACAAAAACTTTAGTCCAAAAGAGAAATAGTTTGTGAGCATGCTCCTCTCTATAGATTATTATATTCTCAATTCTCTTTAAAGGTCTTTACTCTTCTTGTTGCCCGTCTTCTAAAACATCTACTATGACTATACTCTACAACTACCTACACATATATTGCAAAAGAAAAAAGTTGTGCCTAGTGCTCATGCTTCTAAAAAACTATATAGCTAACTCTTTGTACAGCATATCATCATCATCATGCAATCCAACGTAAGAAAACCACACAACCTAAAACATTAAGAAGGATATCCCTATCATCTATTACACATACCTAAAAGCTAAAACACCTGAGCTTATCCAAAATTCAAAAGGTAAAAAAACTCTCTTCTCTTCATATGAAAACTCGTCTCTATATCAAATCATAGCGTATGCAAGAGAGACAAAGTGAAGAGAAAAAAAAGTTGCATGAAACATACACAATTGCATGAAACATACACAATTGCAACAAAGATGCTATGCTACATACGAATATGTGCAAACTTTCCTATTTGAACGATTAAATTTTCAAAAGCTTTACTCTAAAAACATTACTAAGGTGGGCCGAAATGAAAATCATAAATGGGGAAAATACTACGATACGATACTACTACACCACAATATTATAAGAGATACATATACCTCAAGCCATAATTATATGAAGTAGTCGTAACATGTTTATGAAATAATAATATTATTGACTATTGAAGGTATATTCTTCTACGCTGACAACTAACTACTTCTTCTTCTACGAGTCAATCAAAAACAAAAACAAAAAAGGTTTGCATTACATACGGTACCAGAAGAAAAATTTCGATTGAGAAGAGAATGTGACTTCCAAACTTTTGACCGTGTTCCTAATTCTGCTTCTGTAGCCATTCTTTTTATTAGTCGTTGATCCTGTTTCCTTTTAATAATATTATTACAGTAGTAGCTGATTTGATGATATGTAAAAAATTTTCAGTCTACCAAGGATAGCATTGCATCTACTAATTAACACTACTGACATAGATATAAAATTCTCTATACATTTACGAGAATTTTTTTTTTTGAAAACTAAAAAAAATACTAACTATACTATGATAGTAAAGTACTTGTGATGAAGAAATAAAAGGGATTGCATAAGGGATGAAAATTACATATATGTGCCTTGACATAAATTCATTCCCTATGGTGACATGAGATTATTATTTGAAGACGAGCGTAAAACAAGACTCACAAGAAGAAAGGCATCATAAATTACTTACAAAACAAAAAAAAACATTTCTGAGTAAAGACTTGACACTTATTGTTAAATGAATTAGAAGATGTTACATAAACATAAACTACTATATCTTCTACAATAACTCATAAAAAAGCTCACAACAAGTGTTTAAATATTTAAGAGAGATTTTATAAAATGTGTATAGTAATAATAATATATTGTTATTATTATTTGTACTCACCACTTCACCATCAACTTGAGTGATACCATTGCCATTAGAATTTCCATTTGTATAAACATGATTTCCATTCAACTCAGAGTTGAGCATATTGTCATTATTTGACCCTTCATATTTTTCCAAATTCTTTGTCTTGATGTTGGCAATTCCATTTTGAAAGTGTTGGTTGTCAACTCCATTAGCTTTTTTGGCTCCAGCATTGTAGCCAGTAAGAATAGGAAGTCCTTCGTCAATTTGGGCGATTGAAGGCATTTTCTTTACCTGGAAATGAAAAAGATTATTTTTAGTTTATTAGTTTGTCACACATGTGAGAGTGAGATGCATACTAAAATACTAGAGCTACAAGTAATAATAATAAATACTCAATCACACACAGAATACTAAGAAAAGGAAATGGAATTGGTTTTTGTGAGAAATCAATGACCTAACAGCTTTTGTAATAATCCTTTCATTTGTCACAAGAAGGAACGTCTAAGAAAACCCTGACCTTACGGCATTGAAAGTACCCTTAACCCTTTGAATAGTATTTCTCTCTGAATCCCTTAGTAAGCAAACAAATCATAAATATTCTAGTGCCACAAGTGCTGCTAGCCATACCTTATTGTTGAAGTATA
>VCNE01001477.1:0-13624 GCA_009869805.1 Oncopodura yosiiana
GCTAATTGAAGACACATTTGTGTTTTTCCATTTCCAGCTTCTCCAGCTATTTCTGTTATTCCAAATGCTGGAATTCCTCCAGCTAAAAATTTGTCTAGATTCCTACATCCAGTTGTCAAATATTCATTGATCAATTTTGATGCACGACATCCTGATCTGCTAATAGTTGGATAATTGATAATTTCACATGAAGAACTTGATGATGCTGATGATGGAGGAGTAGGAAAACATGTATCATTATTAAGAATAATACTAGAATCACTGGAAGGAAGAAGACAATCGTCTTTGTTCATTTTCTCTTGGAAGAAAACGAAGTACAATTTCTCACAATGAGAAATTCCTTCCCGCTATGAAATATAAAATTGACAGTTCTCGCACAGAGTGAAAGCAAACTTTCTCCATTACTTTTTAAAAGCCATTGACATTTCATTTTATTAAGTTTGACATTTTCTCTAACAACATAAAAAAAGCTAAAAACTTGCATGAAATGCTTTGTTGCCTTTTTGAGAATGGTTGATGGATTTTTGGCAATTGTTCAAATAGCATTATCAACACAAATATGTAACGGTTTTATTTCTCTCTTTTTGTTAGTGATTGAGATTGCCATTGTGTTTTTTTAAAACTATTTCATTTGAGATAAGCAATCTGTTGTTTGTTGTATGTCAATGTCTTACATAGTCTATATGTACAATCTACCTAAATCTCTCTCTGCAGCATGATAACAGCTCAGAAAAAAGAATTGAATTGGAAGATTGGATAATATTACACCTACATGCAAAAATTCTTTTCAAGCTTTTTTACTTTATATACTAATAGTTTTAACAATGGTTAGCTAAGGATTTTATTACTTTGCCATGTCATGGCTTATGGTCATAAGATTTGCAATCACATTTCTACATCTCTTCTACAGAAACGTATATACAATAGGAAGTAGAAATCTTTGTATTGCTGCAGAGATTCACCTGTGGAGTAATAGGCTATGAAGGGAAGTACACTCTGTTGAAAAACTTTACACAGAGCAATTAGTTTAGATTTGGACAAAGCTAGAGAAAAATGTTCTAAATGAAAATTTATGGTTAATGCTCATTGGGCAATTGTTATTTCACTGCAGTGAAATTTACATTAAAATTTAATTTTGGGAAAGAGGTATACTACATATATATTGATTTTCTTCTTATTTTGTTGTGGTTGCAAAATCTTTACTCAGCAGAGATGCTATAAATATAACATATAAGCCTATGAGCAAAAGTAGCTGTAAGTTTTATAAATACAGTAGAACGGAATGTAGTAGTAACTTCTTCTCTACTTGAGAATATACACTATGTATGAAGAAGAAGAAGAAGAGTTCATCAGTCATCAACTGAACCGTATCACTGCAACTATTGTTGTTATACTATGCATTACATTACTACTACCTAACTCTAAAAGTTAGGAAAGGTAGAGAACCAGAAAAAAAGAAGAAACTTATATACTCACCTCACAAGAGTTGTCAGTTGCAATGTGTAAAGAATGGCAAGCAGATCTGTCTAGTTATTTGTCGACGTCTACCACGTGTTTACATTTATATTTATCAACAACAACTCATCTACATAAGATAACAATAATAGTTGACAACTTCAACAAAAGACTAAATTATGACAGGTTCTGCTAATATAAGTGGTGGTGGTGGTGTAAGTGTAGCATCAGACACAGATGCTGAGCGATTACTTTTATCCGAAACCGATATAATTCATTTGCTCTTAGAATTTCTAAATACTAGAGGACTAAGCTCAGCACAAATTGAATTGGAAAGAGAATCAGGAGTTGTCAATGAAGTAATTGGTTCACCAGATTTAATATTTTTACGTTCATTAGTTGTCGATGGACGCTGGGATGATGTTTGTGAATTTCTACAACCTCTTGAAGAAGCTTTTAAAACATTTCCAGGAAAGAAAGTTCGTGCAACAATATTAAAACATCGATTCTTGGACACACTCTCTACTCATGCTGCAACTACTGCTGGTGGTGCTAACTCATTAACAAATGCTGGGAATGTTGGAGAAGAAAATAAATCTAATGTTATTGAAGAGCTTGTGAAGGTAACAATTTATTTAATTATATAGTGCATTAAAAGAAAGTTATTTATAATTAAGTTGTACAAAATGACTCCAATTATAAATTATTAGAAAGGTTCATCCGGAACTAATGAAAGGGGATCAGTTCAGTAGCAAAAGTTGTAGAACAAGGTGGAATAATTTACATACAATATAGAAAAGAGAAAAAGTATACAACAGCTAACAATATTTATTCTAATAATAAACAATATATCGTCGGTTGCGGCAACTTATAAGAAAACTAGATATTTATTTATATATTTTTCATTATTAAAATAAGTACATGTAGTGTACATCTAAATACATAAAATGTTAGTTTGATGCTATAAAGTTGATTTTAGAAGACAAGGTTTTCATGTTCACTGTGTATTGTTAGGTCATAGTTGAGTTGAGGAGTAAAACGAACGGCATTACACACTGCGTGGGTTTTGTGCTCAATTCTTCTTCTTCTCACTGTGAACTTAAACTTGCAATTATTTAAGTATATCTGACAGAGTAGAGTGTATGTAGTAGCAGTATAGTTTGAAAGTTGCAACTTTGCAACAATATATATAATAATGATGATGATACAGTAAACAATGCTTTTGGTTGACTGCCACAGGTGTTGAACGAGTTGGAAGGAGTATGTGAGAGTAAAGATGACTATAATTCTTTATGTCTACTATTGACTTCACCTATCACGACTCGCTGAACATCCGGAATATAAAAGTAACACAAAATAAAAAAAGAAAGAAAAAACTCTTAAATGTTTCTTCCTTGTATATAAACCACTAAAATGACTAAATATATTTTATGTGTTTTATATTTCCAGATTGGAAAAGCTCTACTGCTAGATTAGCATGTTTCAATCATCTACGAGTATTAGTTCAAAGATTTATGCCACCACCAAATGGTCCACCTAAACAAAACAAAGTCTCTATGAATGATCGACTGGTTCAGTTAACTCATTAAAGGTTTACTCTATGAATCATGTGTGGATTTTTGCCAATCAAAAGCAATGAGTAGCGACAAAACTGCCGTTACAACAAGTGGAAGATCATCTTCAAGTTTAGCTAATCAAGATTTTACACTAAGATTTCCAAATTTATTAAGTGAAGCACAACTAAATGAGTCAGATTTAAGTATGTTATCATGGCTAAGAAGTATACCAGCTCCAACCTTTACATGTCCATTTCAAATTCGAAGTCTTCGTGTAGATATGGAACCATTACCAAAACCAGAAAGAACATTAATGAATATTTCTATTATGGACTCTGCATCAGATTTATTAACAAGGTATGTTAGCTACTATAACTTATGTATATTTACATAAAGAGCGTAACACACTGTTATTTTATTTTTAGGAGTATGGCAAGTACTAGTTTTCATTTAAGTAGTACAGAACAAGGTGGACCAGGAGATATATTAAAAACAATGACAACTTCTGTTGATCGACTATTTGGTGATGTAATTGATTCGATTCATCAACAAGCTACAGCAGAAGCTAATAAAGCAAAAACTCAAGAACAGCAACATCGAACATCAAAAGAAGATAGACCTATTCTTGGTGGAATAGGATCTAGTGGTGGAGGAAGAACATCATCACCAGTTCATTCAAGTAGTAGTAATAGAACTGTTCAATCAAACTCAAGAGAATCTAGTAAACCTACTACAGAAAGTGAAGGAGAGCATGAAGTTCCAAGAGCAAAATTTCTTGCTGTCACTTGCTTAGAAGATGTCCAAGCAGTCCGTTGTGCAGAGTTTCATCCTCAAGGAAAAGTTTATGCAATTGGTTCCAATTCAAAGACATTAAGAGTTTGCTCTTATCCAGATTTACAAAAACTTACAGAGAATCATGTAGCTTTTCAACCAACAGGTAAAGCTATTTATTTGAAGTTAATAATATAAGTCTTTTATTATTGACATAATTTATTAATTTATTTTTTACTTTTACAGTTCATTTCAAACGTACAAAACATCATAAAGGTTCCATTTATTGCTTAGGCTGGTCACCTTGTGGGAATTTATTAGCTTCTGGATCTAATGATAAATGTGTTAAATTATTAAGATTTGAAGATATTACTAGTAACGAATTACAAGGTTCACAAGAAGTTGAGTTGTCGATGCACGATGGAACAGTTAGAGATGTTTGTTTTCTTCAAGAAGCTAGCAATAAAACATCCCTACTTGTTAGTGGAGGAGCTGGTGATTGTAAAATATATATTACAGATTGTGGAACAGCGACACCATTTCAAGCTCTAAGTGGACATTCTGGAGCAATTTTAAGTCTTTATAATTGGGGCTCACAAATATTCTGTAGTGGTTCTCAAGATAAAACAATACGTTTTTGGGATATTAGAACAAGGTTAGTGTTTCAGATTCTTATGGATTTTACATTTTTCTATAAATAAATTATTGCAACAGGGGATGTGTTGACACTATTACACCTTTGACATCAAGTTCATCTACAAAATCTCCTATAGCGTCTGTGTGCGTTGATCCTTCAGGTATAAAATTATTTCTTAGTTAGACTTAATTTATATACTTTATTGGTAAATAGTCATATTCTATATATTTTTAATATATTTCAGGACGCCTTTTAGTAGCTGGGCATGAAGATGCAGCAACTGTGCTATATGACATAAGAGGTCAAAGACAAATTGCATCAATGAAAAGTCACTCTTCTGATGTTCGTAGTGTTCGATTCAGTCCAGCAGCATATTATTTGTTAAGTGCTGGATATGATAATAGATTAGTTCTTACGGACCTTCAAGGAGATTTATCAATGCAATTACCATCAGTTGTAGTAGCTACTCATCAAGACAAAGTAATAAGTGGACGATGGCATCCTACTGAATTTAGTTTTCTATCAACATCTGCTGATAAAACTTGTGTTCTATGGTCATTGCCACCTGAACCATAAATTAAAAAGTGTCTCAAAAAGAAAAACAGAAGACATCATTTACATCTATATACTCTCTATTATATACTTTCTCTCTTAATTTTTTTATTTTTTTGTACCTTGCAAGAAGAATATTTGATAGCAACAACTAATATATTATGAAATAGTCTTTCAGACACCAGAAAAGCAAATATAATATTTATATACCTACAAAACATACTAACTATGCAAGATTAACTGCTATCATCATCGCTTTTTTAAATTTTTTTATAATGTAACTTTTTAATGTGGCAATTCAACTTTTAACAAAATAAATAATTATCATTAACTGCTTGTACCAATGCAAATCATGCCTTAGTATTGCTAATAATTACAATATATTAAGATTTTAAATGTATAATGACCGTTTAAAACTATGCTCAATGTTGTATTATTGTACTGTGTAGAGTTTTTTATTTCTTGTACGAACAAAAAACTTTTTATATTAAAATACGTAAAGTGAAATGGATATAAAAGCAAAGAGATGCTATAGTTGTGTATTTTACATGGTTGGATAACAATCTGTAATATTATATCAAAAAATTACTTGTTTTTATTTATGTTCTTTGTACCTGTTTTAATGTTTTGTAAAAAATATATATTGCAATGATGAAGATGAAACCAAAGAAAATAAAAATGTTGTACTATTATATATGCTATTATATATTTTTAATCAACTTTATTAGTGTCTCATATTCTGCTGCTTCATATAATACATTTATTATATAGCACATGATTTCATGATTGATAATAATTTTATTATTAAAGCACAAAGTTATACATATATTGTTTAATACATAATACATATACAATAAATTGTGATATATGTAGTTAATCATTATTTATTAAATGTTAATTAATTTTCTTTAAACCAGTAACTAAACATGAGTTGAGTAGTATAAGTAAAATAATAATAAACAATAAATTGGCATGCCTCTAAAACTCTACACATCAAATTTTCTCTTTTCATTTGTTGACAATTTTAACGTCTTTATAGCACAAAAAAATGAGAAAATCAAATGGTAGTTTATGAAAAGTAAGATATTTTTTAGGGTAAACGCAAAGAAATACAATTATACTAAACGACTTTCTTCGGCAGGTAACAACAATAATAACATTCATCAACTACTTAGTTACTAGAACATTTGGTATGTGTTAATTATTTAAAGCACAATTGTACGACCAGAAAAGATTAGATATTTTTTATTGGTTTGGGTTAAATAAATGTTGTATTTTAGTGACTGAAAATGACTGATGAAGAAACACAGGTACACATAATTAACTATAAATTCAATTCCAATTCTTTTTCAATGAATTTTTTTTTGTAAACTGTTCAAGATACTTCTTCTTGAGACGGCAGAAGCCTTTGAAGTTTACTTACGTGCACATTTTTTAGATATATAGTGGCACAATAATGATTACATTGAAATATATATGGGCAGTGGTTTTATGTAATGATAACAATTACACAAAAGTGCCATTATAACAATTTCTAAGTACCACTACTACATTTTTTGGACATAGAGTTAATCTATAGATTATATATTTCTCTAATAAAAATGCAGTCATCTCAATAATTACTTTTTGTCTACAATTTTTTTAAAATAGCTATTTACTTATTATATCATACTCTCCATTTTACATTTATTTAAGTGACTTTGCTAAAAGTACATATAATATATAACACTAAATATATAATGTTGTAAAGTGCATATTTTTTTCTCGAAGGTAATTAATAACTATCAATATCAAGAAGACATGTTTTTTCTTATATATCTTTAGACATTAAGTAACAGGCTTTGACTTTGAGGACACAGTTTTTTCTCTCCTTTTGGGAATATTTAATACAAGAATGAATATTAATGGATATTATATATGGGCACTAAATGGTTGTTATTCTTGTGTTGTGATTTTTTAAAAACCATTACATGTTAAATCAAGTACACTTTACTTTCTTCAGTATTATATAATTATTATTGTTTCTAAATATTTTTGGTACAGTATAATTAAGATTATATAATATGTAGATACTTGGTGTTTTTTTAGTAAAGCTAAATTTTTTATATAATTGTAGTTGCATCTTTCTTTCTCATGTTAGTTGTTTCACTATCTATATCCTTTACATGACATAACATTCAATTTTTTTAGTCATTTCATACGTAGTACATAATAGTAAACTCGTCTTGTTGTTGATTAGTTGCTTTTTCTATATCTTAAATTGAATTATTTTCTTCTCTCATCTTCTTCTCTTCTCAATCTATCTCTCAATATTTACATGAGCTTTGCTTTTGCACAGTCTACAAACAAAATAATATTTAGTTATTCTTCTCAATGTTAATAATTTAAGATCATTTTACCAGGGCATAATATGTCAGTTTCATCAGTTATAAATCCACGTCCCACTAAACTTTGTTGACAAGTGGCGCAAACAAAACAAGAATTGTGCCAATGACGATCTTCAAAACTAATGAAACGTGTGCCACCAATACCTGTAGAAGATATAAAAATGAATTACATAACTCTCTGGAATCAATTTATGTAAATATCTTGTTAGAAAGAGGTGAAAGCCGCTGCTGTAAAGCAATGAGGAAATACTTTGTTAGTAGACAAATATAGCAAAAGAAAAAGCAAATATAATTGTTTAAAGCCTTGAAAATAAGAATTAAACACATATAGTATACACACACCTATTGTAAAATAAATTAGATACAGAGAGACAAACAGAAGAGAGGAGGTGAGTAGAAAAGTAGTAAAAAGAAAACAGAGAGAGAGAAATTAGCATGAAAAGTAAACATCATGACGATGTGACGGTCGACAAGAATGGTAAAAACATGGAGAGAAACAATGAGAATGATCACCAGCTACAATACGGGTTACAAAAGAATGATGAAATGAGACAGAAAACAAAGGTTATTAGCAAATAAATAAGAAAAACAAAAAAAGAATAATTCAAAGACACAAAAAATACACTAAAATTAAAGTAATTAATCGCTCTTACCTGTGATTGGTTTGGCACATGCTGTACATCTTTTAGCAAATAGTTCACCATAACAGTCAGCACAGTATGGCTTGTCATCTTTTGAAGTAAATCTTTGTCCAGCTAATGGATTGTTACAATGTGTGCATCTGGATTTGAAATTTTTCATTTTAAAAACTTAAATAAAATTTTTACTCGCTGTAACTATATTTATTACGTACGTAAAGCATTCTCTGTGCCATGGGTCATTTTTATAAGTAACACCACCAGAAGTGATGACTTTGTTGCATTTTACACATCTAGTTGCAAACTTTTCTTCATAACATCCTGCACAGTACAACTTCTTGCTCACGAGGAATAAAGCCTATATTTAAAACATATATTTATTAATTTCTTATCCTTAGTACGACTTGCATATTATAAAATCTTAACTTACTCTTGGTGCCAATCATCTCTTTACAAGTACAACAAACAAAACATTTTTCATGCCATTGTCTTGTCTTATACTCCATTTTCTTGGTTCCTATACACATGAAAAAATTGAGAAAAACAAACAAATTTATATTTATGATATAGCAGAATACCAAATATGCAAATTATGATGAGTTCATATTTTCATAACAATAATATCTCTCATCAGCTCAATAGGTAAATACATAACTCCATATATTCTTCCAGCTATTGTTTTGCTAATGTTAAGAAATAAGAGAGAGAGAGACAGAGACTGATTAAACCAAAGATGGACAAATGGGTCAACAAATTCTAAGAGTCCTTCCTTTCACACAATATATTAAAGCAACGAGTCAAGAGTCACGTAGATTTGATGTGTATAGTATAGACCACCACAAGAGCACACAACTCATTCCATTCACATAACTATTCACATAAAGGTACCAACAAATAGCCATAAGTTTTGATATCATTTCATTGAGTACAATTACTATTATATTATACACACTCTCATCTTCCCACTCAATGAAAACTGTTCCAAATATGGATCTCAATTCCAATTCCAACACATTCATCAAGTGCAAGCACAACCACCACCACAATAATATTAGCTAGCTGTCGGCATTTATATATGAAACATTATACAAGAGAGAGAGAGAAGTCAAGTCAAGAACTGATGAACTTGAGTCAAGTCAAATCTCAAATCATCATGCTATCTAGTTACAGTAGTTGAATATTGATCATATTATAACTATATGATTACAACTTCCTTCCTCTTTTACAGTGGACGCCAAGGTTGATTTTCTCTAACCCTTTCCCAATTGGGAAGTTTTAAGCCTCAGAGTTTAATGTTGCATGTACTTGTATAGACAAATGTGGCTAGCTAACTTGAAGGCAAATATAATAAGTCTGTCCTTTACAGAGAGTCATCAAAATATAATATGTTTTCATATTGTACATTTTTTCCTACTTGTTTCAACATTTGACATTTTTTCTGAACAAAAAATTTTGTGTTTGTGTGAGATGATGTTTAGATCAAAAAATCCAATTAGGATTATAAGCAAATCTCCATGTTAGGTTAACATATAGAAAGTAGCAGATGTGAGCGATATATTTTACTGCCAATTTAATTTTATTATATGACTCTTTTTTTCTCTATTTCTTTTCTTGAGCAACTAAACCACAAAACTATTTGTTAAACTGTAATGATAATATCCCTTGCAAATGTCAATGGGTATAATTAAAGTGACAAGGCTGAGAGTAAAGCAAAACACCTGTGTTGTCTCAGAATCAAATCAGAAAAAGAGCCCATTGTTTCAATAACTAAAAGTCAAAATGTATATTGTATATTCATAAAATTATACATATATTCTGTGGGATGAAAAACTCGAAAACTGTAAAGAAATGGAATTCGGTGTGAAAGGAGCCGTAAATTTAAAATACAAGACTAACTAGCCTTGGCCAATAATAATTATAATATAGCAGTAGCTATTAGTTTTAACTTCGCCTACACACTAATATATATCTCTCTCTCTCAAGACACAATGTTGTTCTTTTCATACAGATGTTTTACATTACAACTCGTAAAACTAACTAGGCTAAGATAAAAAGGATGTTTCAGTAAAAACATAACACTAATTCAATTTCTTTTTTAAAGTGGTATTGACTTTTTTGTTGTTACTTTACGCAATGTGTGAGATGTTATATAGTTTTTTAGTAAGCGGGAGGCATTTATGGACAAAAGAGTAGATGACAAACATTTGAAACCTTCTAAAAATTCAGGTTATATAGAAAAAACAAACGAAAAATCAGTATGTCAAGGTCTTTGATGTAGCAAGTACACATAGCGTAAATAAACAAAATGTGAAAGAAAAGACATATCTTTCTTCTGGTTTATGTAAAGATTTCAGATTATACTATTTAGCCCTGAAAGTATATTGTATCTTTATATCATCATTGTATGGAGGTCTTGACAAAAAGGAAATAGACAAACGCATATAAATTGTTGATATTTCAATCTGGGGCAAAGTCAGAAGTTTTTGGAAACAAATGGAACCATATGTCAGTTAGCTCAAAATTGCCATGTATAAAAATAAACTTGTTTTGCTTCTTATACTAGATAGAATTGAAACTTTAGTCTGCTTGATTTCCTGTCGCTCTTTACTAATGCATTTATATTTGATTTACTCCCTCTTGTTTCTGTCCATTATCATAATAGGCCTACCTCAACTTTATTATAATTAATTAGGAAATGATGTAAATACCCAAAGTGTTCTCTTTAGGATTTCCAAGTAAGCAGTCTTGTTTCAAGCAACACTCAAATTTTTCTCCAGGCATAATCATAGTTATTATTGCTATGTCGTCATCAGTTTCATGAGCTTTTCTGGGTTGAGTCACTTTCTTCGTTGTGAGTTTGGAACCATTTCGAAGATTTAATTTCTTAGCTAGTACGTCAGAACAAGTCACCCATTTTGATTGAAACACTTTATAGTAATAATATGTAATATTCTCAGTCTTTTTATACTCTATGCACCATTAGTTAAACTTGAACGATACTCTCACTATAATACGCTAAAACAAACAAGAGACACAAAAAGGCAGATGACTTAAGACAAGCAACAAGACACAGCCTATACTCTAAGATGAGATGAGACGTGTGTCCACTCTAAAGCTCAGGTAGAAACTGATTGAAAAGGTAAGCCATATGCAGAATTGGACAAGAAAAACAAGATGTGCACACCTGAGACATTGTATATATGTATACAATCTAATATGCATTTCCATTACCATTACAAAGATTACATTGGCATAACTATAATATACACATTTAGCCTCGTGCTCACCTGTTTTGACCATTTACTATATACTATCTCTTGTAGGTATAAAAGATATACCACACAAGAAATAATGGTATCCTTCCTAATAAACTAAGCCCATTTAACTTTCTTGAGACATGACATGAGAATGTAGTATGGCAAGCGAAATTGCTTTTTCTTGTTTTAGGACTTGAAGCTCAAATCATGGACAAATTGGACATTTTTTCATAGTATGCTAACTCACTCTCCAGTTTTTGGTACCAGTTGCCTACTTATACACGTCTCACTTTATATGTGTGAATCTTCTTTTTCTTTACTTTTCGTGTATAAATATGTATATTTTAAGTATTGACTCTAAAAGACATTTCCAAAAAGAGTTAACATTGAGTCGTCTCTTTTTTCACTATGTACGTGAGAACTTTAATTTCCTCGTGTCAACTTCCAATAACTTATGTCAACTGTCAAGAAAGACCATTATAGAATATAAGGCATGTATAAACACAATTTATTTTAAAATGGAAATGTAGTTTTTTCTTGCCAATATATGTATACAATGAAGTTATTAAAGTTTTTTTGGCTTTTAAAATTTAAATCTAATTTACAATTTACTAAATTACATACTAGGAAACACCAAATAAAAAACAGGATAGTGGAAATGAAATATGAAACTAGATTTTTTGCGTTATCTTTCTGAACCTAATTTTTTTCTTATAAGTGTGCTACCGCAAGTATATAATAAGAACACTTCATATTCTTTACCATTATTATTGTTCTTGACGTATCAACAGTATCAAGTATCAACTACCGACTCTCTCAATCAACAATTTATGTATATATGTGCAATAACTATAATATAGATTGTTGCAGTTGACTCAATGTCACGAATGAAATTACAATCTACTGTCTTTTATGGAGTGCTCTATCGGATGGATGAGGCTCTCTATATAATAATTCTCTCTCTATATATATAATATAATATTGAAACACGTAATCAAATGTTTTTGTAGTTGATCGTTGTGCATTTGTCTTTTGACACGACAACATTAAAAACATTTATAAAAGGGCTATAAAGAAACTTTAATATATATAAGCAGCAAGAATTCTCTCTATATAATCTTGTCGCAGTCGTCCTCTCCACTCCCTCGCCTTAACTTTGACCTTGTCCATTTGTCCATTATAAGAAATTAATAAAAATAATACAAAGTGCATAAAGAGATAGATGATGGTCTGGTTTCTAATCTAAATTTCACACTTGTGTTCTAAGAGTACTATACTAAACACATTTTTAAAAGCACAAACAGGTGTAATCTAATACATGACACACAGATTTCCTTTCCGAAACTCTTGTAATATGTATGACTTTGAGATTTTCAATTGAACATCATTTTTTATGCAAGGTAAATAGCAAATAATAAAAATCTAATGCATAAAATAATAAAATTATAGATACCTAATGTGTCAGAAAGATAAAAAAGCGTAGATAAATAAAATATAAATTTTAACTACTACTACTACTACTCTATATTATACTTCTACTAACCCATATATTCTATTTCATATAGTATGTAATAATCTTCTAAATGTAATGCATACAAGTGATTTGTGTGACTATATGAACGATGTACACCTACTACAACAACTTTTTTACCTTTTTTATTTTCCACACAATTGAGCTAGGCTCTTTTCTTTAGGTATAGACTCATAAAATTTCAATTTTAAGGTCCAGTACCGGTTTCATAGTGTGTGGTGTGTGTCTTTTGACCTTGTGCCATCATGTCATCTCTATGTCTATGAGGCGAAAACAACAGTGAGAGACTAATGAGTACTAGCAGAAAACAGAAAAGCAAGTCAAGAGAAGAAGCCTACAGCTTTAAAAAATGTTAAAAGTTTTTTTTTTTAAAAAAAAAAAAAATTGGTGAAGCAACTCTCAAACTATGAGTCAAAATGGAATGAGCCTATTCCTAAAAATATAACTACATATATAGCAGTTTATGAAATATTATTACTACACTTACATATATATCCTCCTTGCATAATCTCTTGTTTTTTTATCCTTCACTCTACTCAATGTTGTTGAATCTCTGTACAAGATACGTAAGTAAAGACAGAGTTGTTTTGAAAAGAAACTCAACATGACTGCATTTTTCCTTTTGACGACATGACATGTTGAAGTACTGCAGTAAATATAGTAAAGCGTGTTCAAAATGAGTTGTGGAAGATGAAGAAATGAAAGCAAAAACTTAACAGCTTTTTTGGCTGACTCTGCAGTACACTCTTGACTCTGTTCTTTCAACTTCAGTGTAGAAAAGACTTGAGATAAGATTCAAAAATAACTTTTTGCAGTTGGAAATTCTCTTTTTTCTTATTA
>VCNE01001480.1:0-10643 GCA_009869805.1 Oncopodura yosiiana
CAACATGTAATGAGGAAGACATGATAATACTATGAGATTTCGCCAAAACCATTTATACCTCTTAAGAAAACCACCAAGTTTCAATTACACACGAACAAAACTCCTTTTTCTCCTTACACGTCGCATTCTAACCAAGGTTTATTATCTTTCATCCCATGTTGAGTATCTAATAATGTGAGCTCAAATCGATATAGATATATATAAAGTGCCACACCGACACAGATGTGTTGTTGTCTCTCTCACTTTATATTATATTTTATTTTTAAGACTTTAAGTCTATTCATTTAATGCCTCCTACTACTACTACTACTACTACTAAACTAAGCTAGTATATGACCAAGTGCAATTTTCCTCTTGTGTGTTCTTCTACTGAAGCAATATGACAACATAATGTTTCCCAATGATGACGATAGTTAAAGAGACACTTTGCTACATCTCTTATAATAATAATATCCCTACTTTCTCACAAGGTTAACGTATAACTCCATTCTAAGCTAAACTATAACTTTAATGTTACTTTACCACACCACAACAACAGAATACATACAACACTTGACTATTTGCTATAATGATTATCGTTATTATCATCATTTTCAACAAGAGTTTATTTTAGCAGATAACAATAAGAGTGACGACATTTTTCCCTTTTTCTTTTTATCTTTTCGTGAGCTTATGTGATTGTACCTCTCGACACTATAACTTACCCAAGATTTAGGACCAGATGAGTTATTACTACTAGTTGGTGAGAATGTTGTTGTTACTGGAGGTGGAGGACGAAATGTAATAGATGAAGGACTAAAAGATGACGTAGCTGGTGGTGGAGTATTGACAATACTATGATGATGGTCAACCCAAACACCGGCTGACGCTGATTGTAAAGCCATTTTTGTTTGACTAATGTTCACAACAACAACTGATAGAGATAAATTATAAAATGAGATACAACCAATGACGTTTCAGGAAATACTAACTAGTCAGACATCATTGTACTAAATAATACTTAAATATGGTGTAATACAAAGTAATGTGGTAGTGGTTGTTGTTTTTCTATAAGACAAACTTAAATTCTCTGCCTCTCTTTCTCTCTCTTATATTGCATCAAAAGATAAGAGATTGTTGATGTTTTTTGATTGATCAATCAATTTTTTTTTCTTCTTCTCTGTTCACTTGACTTGATCTTTTACTGTAATCTTGTAATTCTATGGTACTTCATCATTTATATATAATCAACGGCTTAAAAAATTTCCCAGATATTACTTCAGCATCATCAAGTATATATAAAAGATAATATCACAGTTGATGAAGCAAGTAGGACATGGACGGAACAAATGTTTTTTTTAGAAAAAAATCTCTTCTTAAAAAAACATCACTTTATCACTCAATTGTAGTAAATAGTAGTAGTACAATAATATAAACAAACCAAGAATTGCATTTGTGCAATCTTGCAAATATTTTTTTATAGAGCAAGACACACACACTTAGAATCTCTCTCCCTCTCTCTCAGTCTTTTTTCCTTGTCAACACTTCAACTTTTAACAATACGTTTCAAGTCATAATTTTTGGCTACCACTGAGTGATAGTTACTGAAAGTCAAAAAAGAAAACAAATATTTTTTTCTTGCTAGTTATTTTATACTGCCTTTAGCAAAGTGCAGTTTTACAATGACGACATCAGAAAGACAATGACTACGATTCGACACGAGTCCAAAGAGATAAAGTTTCACAGGACACACCACTGCTGATTTTTAAAATATGGCAGTCAACATATAAAAGTTTGTCCTCTCCAGTTTTATATCAAATGAAAGAATAATATTCTATGTGTAGTAGTCAAGTCACTCAGAATGCATAATAAAAATTATACACACACACATTAAACACTACTACTACACTAGTTAGTAAAAAGTTTAGATATAAAGTCTGATGGTGCTGCTGACATTATTATTATATCAGTACAGAAAAAATTGTGTATACGGCTCTCTATGTCATCGATATCAGTTTCAGCTCATTCAAACTTTTATAATATGAGCATATAATAATATCAAAAAGGTACTATATGTATTGGCTTGCTTGGCTGACTGACTCAGTGAAATCGAACATATATGTATGTAGTCAAATAGCAAGGCGACTAAATCATCAAAGTTATAGCTGATAACAATAATGATAACAGATACGTCTCTCTCTCTCTTCTTTTTTCTACACAAGTTGGTAATCACAAATTGCAAATATCCTTCCTTCGTTAGTAAATATATTAAAAAAAACTTTTGCTCATTCAACTTGTCTTTTCATTTCACTATTCACCTCTTTTCTCTCTTTGAATGTAGTTTGTTAATTTGGTACAGACAGTAGTTTTGTAGTGGCATTCAGTTCAATAACGTGAAACTTTCCATTTGGCATGTTGAATTGTTAACTACTACTACTGCAAACTCACACAATGCAAATGCAAATTATTTCTGCTCTGCTACATTAGTTTGCTTTTAGACAGTCAAACAAGTGAAAAGAGTGAGTTTAGTTGGTTTGTGCACATATAATAATGATTAGTAGTATAGAGAGAAAAAAGGTACTTTTTTCATTAATATAAAGCCACGACTAGCTAGCAAAAGTATTACTATATATTATATACTCCTACATTATTTATTCCTTTGCTTAGTCTTCATTTCTATTATATCGTCGTCGTCGTCAACAAACACACGAATCGTGCTCTTCAATTCTCCACTGTAAACAATGGCTTAACAATAGTTTGCTCATGTTGTTTCCCAACAAGTTGGCAAAAATAAATTTGGACTTGCAGAAAATTTATTTTTCACAGAATACAAGAGATACTTGATACGATGAGCAAGGTCTTTTCTTATTCATGAATTTTTAATTTAGCAAATGATCATGCACCACTAAGTATCTCTCTTCTCTTCAACAACTATTGTCCTCTTCTCTTGTCAAAAGTCTTTGGATGAAGAAAATAATAATATGAAGAACTAGAGCAACTTATATAGAGAGGTCAGGAGGAAGTTTACTTTAAACTAAAAGAGTATATATCCTATGTATGTCTATGCTGTAATTCAATTCACTTTAGAGCTTCTTCTTCTTCTGCCTGGTCGGTTTTAGAAGAAAATTTTAGCAAAAAAGTCGAAAAAGTGTGTGCAAATATATGTAGATGATGAATATATATATACTCGTTTAGATCTTTTTAGGGTACTTTGCTCAAAAAAAATATGTCGTTTCTCCTCTTCTACTTCACTACTTTACTCTCGTTTCTCATTTATATATTTAAATTCTTCCTTTGTGCTGCCTTTTCTTTTGCCTTTTAGATATTTTGACTCTATTCAAGTCATCAAGACGCCATCAAGAATCACTGAAGCATTCACCACCACACCACAGTCACTCTATAACCACAAAATCAACTTGAAATGCTTTTCCAAAATGGCAACTCAACTCAAAGTATACTGAGCAAAAATATATAGTTTCACTGATGATGAAACTCTAAAAGAGTTAAAACCGACAAGAAGAAGAAATTCCTTAGTCTTCTATTTTATTCCAAAAAATTACAAAGTAACATCAACTTCTTTTTTTATTCACCAATTTCCTTTACTTATATATAATGTATAGGAATTGAACTTTGAAACTTTATCAAATTCTCAAGGGACACAAAAACTTTAAGGAAGGTACTTCTTCTTTTTCTTGTCCAAATCACAACATTCCAAATTCCAAATAAAAAAGATAACAAAGAAGAAGAATCCTAAGGGAAAGTCAACTCTCTGTGTCGGCGATGATGGTGAATGCTATCTGAGAGTATAAAACTATATCTCTCTGTGAGAAAGAGTTTGTTGGTTGTTTCTATATAGTGTTGTTATGTATAAGAAGCTTCCAAGCCTTGCAGGTATGATGAAAAATGGAAAAGGTACATGTACTTTAGGGTAAGTACACTCTCTTCATCGCCAACAACCACCACCACCACCATCATCGTCAAAATATATATATACTTGACTATATAACTAAACTTGCATTACATTACACCATATGCAACAACAAAAGTTCATTTCATATATATATCGTCATGATCTGATCTCTCTCTCTCGGGTGGAGAATTTACCTGGTTATGTAGACAGGGAAGAAACAATCTTACAATACTACATACATGTATACCTTTGATATACCAAAACTGTTACCCTAAAAAGGGGTGTCTTGTGACTCTCCAGCAAAAGAACATTTTTTCACACAAGTACAACAAACCAACAACGACGTTTATATATCTTCTCACATACCATTTCGATCCCCATTTATAAAATCATTTCCCCTTATCCTTTTCAAAAAAAACACACAACAATATAAACTCAACTAACCCTTTCGCTTCGCCTCACATAGGTAAGTAGTAAGTATAATCATGAATGTGAGATTCAAACTCAATGTTTATTACCAAAGTTAGATTTTAGCCTAGCCTGGCTGCCTATGTTTTAGAGTAGGTACTACACATACACATTCAAAGTTGGAGTACATCACAGATGAAATACATTCTTTCAATTTCATTAAATAATCTTCAAAGAGATGTAGCAGTAGCATTTAATTCTAGAGACTAGTAATAATACCTATACTTGCTTCTACTACTATATAGCTTCTTTCTACTATATAGATGTAAGAAGGTATTAGTATATAAAATATATAAAAAAGAGAATCTGCTTGGATTGCATTTACGTGACGAGGCATTTGACGAGCATTTGGATGGAATTTCAAAATATGGTTGACTCAACAGAAAATCCTCTCTCATCTCATCTCTTTTGATGACGACCTATTTTAGCAAATGTCAGAACTATAATAATATAAATGATCATATTACGCACATTAGAACCAGAAAGGTATTAGCGTCAAAGACATTCATTCGCTACTTTATATTATTATTATTATTACATCTGTGTTCGTCTAGAAAATTACTTCTCGGATTATTATTACCTATAGAATATAAAGAAGATAGCAAAGTCAAAACTTTTGAACAACTTTAACCTTGGCATTTAAAAAATATGTATCTAATATAATACATAGTTTTGGCATCATCGTTTTCTCTCTCTCTCTCTGATTATATTTGGCATTATAGCACACATGTATTAATGTGATAATCTAAAATCTTTCATACTCTGTCGGCAATTATTTTAGCACCTCTCTTCTTCTTTACTCTATGTATGTTGTGTAATACTTATTATCTGTCTTGCTGCCTGTGCTAAAATACGTCTTTTTTACCTTGAGATTTGCCTGTTTAGGTAGTCTCTCTAAAAACTTTGTTAGGACACTATAACTTGAGTATGTGACGACGACTACCAGTACCAGTTGTTATTTGCTAGTTTCAAATTTTAAGATCCCCTAACTCTTTTTTCTTGTGGCCACAAATGTAACCAAACCGCACAAACAACGTACGTTACTTTTCTTAATACAACTATACAAGACGATATGTACGGTCAATCAACTCATAATATGCAATACGTGCTACACACAGTCTACTGACTGTGTTATTACATAAAGATAGTACGACGAACTATGTTAAGCCAAGTGTAGATTTATTATATTTCTAACTTGTAATATTCTTAATGATAACAAATTATTTGGGCCAAAATTATTATTAGATACTGAAAGCTAAGATATCAAAGATCAAAATCTCCAGGGATAGAGAAAGAAATGAAGTAATATATTAAAGTAGTTTTATTATTATATACTCTTAAATCTTTGATGAAAGTAGTCAAAGAACATTTTGTTCTGCCACTCATTCATAATAATATACATATCTATACACATTGCCTGTGGAAATAGATTATAGAAAACAGACAACTGTGAACTGTCTAGTGAAAAACTTTGTGCCACATCTTGCCAAAAAACACCGTATATGCATTAGAGCATTAGGTGAACAGAAAATTCGCTAATGAGATTTAGTATATTGTGCTAAAATTAATTCCCTTTAGCCAGCAATTAGCACTTGACTGCAAAACTAGTAATGTTGATTCTAATTCTAGCTAACTAATATATCTACTTAATAAATAGTAGTATGTGGCAAGTTCCTAACATTATGTACTTTTTGTAACCTTATTAAAATACCTTGCTTTTTATCAGCATACAACATATGATATTGCATGTTACAATTTTACAATATAGTGTCCAGAGCAGGCCAAGGTAAAAAATATAAAAGTGCATTAGTAATCATTTTATCATACGTGGGACTTGACCATAAACGCTTGATTTGAACAACAGGGGATTTGCCCTCTGCTCTCGTTATACAGGGTGTTTGTACTTTATAAGTTGTGAGAACAATTTGCTCCACCGCCATAATTAGACGGTTTTTTCCAAAATTTTCAATACAAAAAGTGTTGCTTATTACACTGTTCGTGTGCTCCATCAAAAATTTTCCAGGTATTGACGAAAATGGGCCCAAAAATTGATCCAATAGCAGAACAATAACTAAAGTTAGTTTCCAACAATGGTTTTCCAATTTCCAAGATAAAGGAGACACTGGAAAAAGGCAAAATACGACTCAGTCGTATGTTTATATCACATATTGTCGATATATGTGACAAATGACGTAGCTCAATTAGTATAGGTCTGTCAGCACCGAGAAACAGAGCAACTGTATAGAAAAGAGAATTCCGGCAAACTTGAAGAAAGTCAATTATTTGACAACAAATGAGAAAGCTACTCCAAATTTGAAATAGCCAAAAGGAGTCAATGTATCAATGTAAACAGCAAATAAAATTATTAGTCAAGATTCTAAGAAAACTGCTGTGAAAAAGTGAACCAGACTCTGAAAAACAAACTTACTATATAAGCAAAGAGCAGAAAACCCTATAAAAGATCACTGGACAAGGTCATAGGTCAAAGCATGCCATCACGTTGGATGAAGGACTCTTCAAGGAGCAAGATTGCAACGAAAAAAAAATTATGCTAGATTCAGGACAGGAAAAAGATACGAATTTTCAAAAGAAGATTTGCTACAGAACCTGGTTTTCGGAAAGCTTTACAAGTTGAGCTGCACAAAGTTACACCTTAAATGTGACTTAAAGTTTTTAAAATTTGAAAACTTTATCTACGTACTGTTTCTAGAAGAACTGGAGAACATATAGAAATTTTGAAACAGTTTCAAAAACGCCAAATTTAACTCAATAAGTGGAATTTTTCTCATAACTTATAAAGTACAAACACCCTCAGTAATTAGATTAAACTTGTAGCTTTAGCCAGACCAGGTAGTTCCAGTGAAGTATGAGGTACTACTTTTGTATATTTGATGCATATGATGTCAAACAAATGGGTTGAAAGAGCTTCATAACCTGCTTGATGAAATGGAGGAAAACTACATATAGTGCTATATAGCTATACTCTGTATATTTTAGCATTGTATATATATGTGTAAATGCTAGTAGTATGTACTATTATAGAATATTATATAGTTGAAGTCTCAATTTTCTCTAAGCTTTTCCCAGTTAAATTCACTTGAGTTGCTTAATACTATACTAACCTAACTACTGGAAGTTTTAGAGATCTAAAGTAATATTGCGGATCTACTAGTTTAACTACTACTTCACTTCAGGGCAACTACTCGACGCGTTCTCAAGCTCAGAATAGAAAGCGCTCAATGTGTGGAAATGTACAACAGAAGCCTTTCCTAATGGTTGGTTGAGTCCTATTTACTAAAAGAGTGTAGAAGCACTATTACTCTCGTCTCTGGATCTCTGGAAACTGCGAACCTCCTAAGCTTGTACTATACAGTGGACAAGAAAATAAGAGAATAGATTCGGCAGCTTTCTCTGTAATATGCCAAGCAACGTTAAATTTCGTACTTCACATGAGAGTAGTAACCCTTTACCATTTTCCTTATACTATAATCAATTGCACACATAAAGGCATTTCAACAGCAGCTCTTTCTAGTAGCACTCATTTATCACTCGGTAATGAATGGCACTAAAACATCAACATCAACTCTCTGAAAAGACCTGAGGAGTACTCGTAGAGAGTATTATACCTCTCTCTCAATTCCTTCACTTTTAACCCTTTGCTTCTTCATATAATCTGCAGCTTAGCTATTTCCAAGAGAGAGAGCTCGTTCAATTCAATTCAACATTAGTTTTTATATATATTTTTCCTTCTTCCACTCTACAATTTTTTTCTGTGTAAACATGGAGAATTGATTATAGACAATATTTGGAGTGACTATCATGAGTATATATACATGTTACGTCGGTCTGATTGTACTATACAATGTTTGTGTGTTAGAGTAACAAAACAAGAGATCTGTATGAAATCTCCTAAAACCAAAAACTTCCGCTCTATTTCCTTCAATAGAGTTTACACAAGCTTATTTTTTTCTTATTCTGACTATTTTTTGCAACATTGTTACTCTTGCTCTACTGCACATTTTGCAATGACAAAAAAAACTGTGTACGGAATTTTGCTCAATATTAATGACATCTGTGAGATGTAAGGCACTGGAATAGAGAACTATATATATACATGTAAAGAATTCATGAATCTTTTCATTTCAAATTCTCAACTGTAGAAAAGATTGTTGAACTGAAATAATTGAATAATTCATAAATGTCCATTTCTACAATGGTTCTTACTTTTCCTTGATGACTACTACAAAATGAAACACTATAGTGTTTATATGTACTTTTAAGTCTATTACGTAATAATGTCAACATGTCTCAAGATACAATCTCTCTTGTAGATTTTAATAAAGTCTAAATGCTTCCCGTGAAAAATGAGTGACTCAGAGTGTTTTGTTGACTCACAGGAGTTCTATTGTGTGTGTGCGTTATGTTGTGTATCTTTGTTGACAGTGTTGTCTCTTAATTCCAGTAATGCTGTTTGTCTTTTTATATATACATTTCTTATCTTCTCATCTCTACCTGAGCCTCTCTCTCTCTCAACTCACAAAACACAAATATACTTTCCTAGTCAACATTCAACATGCATTTTTTCTCTTGTACTATAGTAAAATAGTGTCTTAAGAGCTTAAATTTAATTTAATTCTGACTCTTTACTACTACACACACATTGAGAGAGGAGAAATATCCCCCAAGTGTGTTGTAGACCAATAGAAAAAAGTCATACGCATTTTCTTCTATGTAAGGAAACATGCTACACTTTAACTAGAGAGTGGATAAAAGACGAGAAATCAGTATGCACATATGTATTTCCAAGCTAAGAACACCACATGAGAACTACTATTACTGTTTTAGCATTAAGGAGCCAAGTAAGGAGGTGAATTTCAAGTGGCATCTCAGGCCAAAGACAAAATCTCATTAAAATGCGATCACTTGTCTTGTGAAAACCGAACAGAAGAAAGCTTCTCCGATTCTTGAACTACGCTACGCTTTAGTCGTCTAGTTCTTAAAACAATGAAAAACGGAAAAAGACTCTGTGTAAATACATTCAAGACGACGAAGAACAGAGAGAGAGAGCATTTCATTTCCCCTTCCGAAATGAAATGAGTCGATTCTAGTGATACGCTCTAAAAGGACTCTCATTGTCGTCCTGAAAAAAGAAAAGACGACGACAATGACACTATCACATTTCAATGAAAAGACCTTAGCTACTTTGAGCATTGAACTCTCTCCAAAAGAAATGGAGACTGAGAAAAACATTCAAGACGACGAACAGAGAGAGAGCATTTCATTTCCCCTTCCGAAATGAAATGAGTCGATTCTAGTGATACGCTCTAAAAGGACTCTCATTGTCGTCCTGAAAAAAGAAAAGAAGACGACGACAATGACACTATCACATTTCAATGAAAAGACCTTAGTTACTTTGAGCATTGAACTCTCTCCAAAAGAAATGGAGACTGAGAAAACAGATGATGTTTCTTCTTTACTATTCTATCCAGTTACTATCTATATAAGACTATAATACGTCTTTAGTTTTCGGATGTAATTCTGCACAAGGAATGAATGCTTGAAGAAGAAGAAATTTTGTCGTCCAAACGGATTGTTTGCATTACAGCAATTTCACCTACGAAACTCAACTTCTCTCAAACATACAAAGACTTTTAGAGNGAAGAAATTTTGTCGTCCAAACGGATTGTTTGCATTACAGCAATTTCACCTACGAAACTCAACTTCTCTCAAACATACAAAGACTTTTAGAGTTTTAGAGAGTAAAAGCAAACTATATTCTACATATATACAAATAGTATAGTAGAAGTGTGTAATAAGAGAAAACCTGGCTGTGATTATTATGAGAGCAAAGAACTGTATGTGTGTGTGTGAAGATTAACTCAGAGAGAGCAAAAGTGATTCAACGGTTCCCAATTCAAACAAACTGAAAATGGATATTTCAGAATTGTCTAAAGTGCTAATACTCTATATACTAATGGAACGTGAAACTTTCTCTTTTGAAAATGCATAATATTGAGCTCTAGAAAATAATGTAAAGCTCATTTAAGTTCATTCTCACGCTAAGTACTTTTAGCCTTACAAACACGTCGATTTGTTTTGTTTCAAGTTTAAAGCTGGATTTAATCCTATGTCTAATGTCTTTTAATTTTAGAATATGGCTTATATAGCAAGAGATGTAAAAATGCATTTAGGTAATGAAGCTAAAGTGCACGAATGCAATCTGTCGCAAGTAGATACGCACTTGTGACATTTTATAGTAGAAACTTAATTTCAATATCAAAGGAGA
>VCNE01001483.1:0-13563 GCA_009869805.1 Oncopodura yosiiana
TACTCTCAGTTTTTGGGACTTATCTGTGATGGACCACTTTTTGGGAAAGACTTTTTAAATGGTTCCCAGTAGTAACAACTGACTGATGATGACATTTTCTAAAGCGCCCATGTGATTTTTACATGTAAAGTTTTGTGACAGAGTTTTTTTACTTGTCTCATTTGGTAGCTAACTATTAAGCTGATGAAAACGTTTAGAAAGTATATAAGAAAGATGCTTAGATGATGCAGAAAATGAAACTTGCTCTATATATTATAACAATGAAACATGCTTATAAAGATAGTAAAAAAAGTTTGTCGACAAGTTTCTTCCTTCATATACTTACTTTTCTTTTACATCATATACTATATTCTTCTAAAAAAACTTTTACTACATCCTTTAAACTTGTTCACAAAGATAAGATGACTACTATATTTGGATTTAAGATTTGTTCCGGTCGTTCTCTGACATAAAAAAAGTCAAGAGCAGCTTTCGGAACTTGATAAAAAATATTGTAGAAAAACCACAAACTGTCTTGAGATCATATATCTCTGTCATTCCAAACAAGGAAGGGTCAATAACTATTGATAGTGTGGGAGTTGGTTAACTTTCCTAAGTAATAAAGTGTAAAGATTTTCTGAGCTTTCTAGTAGTTATTGCAGAGTAATTATTTGACCTGATAGATATTGGACATTGGCATCATCACAAGTATGCATAAGAGGAGACATATGTCTGAGTATTGAATAATTTATAAGATGGGTAATAATATAGCATGCTTGAGTAGACAAAAATTTTCTTCTTTTTACGTCGTAATACATTATGAAACACACTCATGTTCTAATATGTCTCTTATTATGCAATATTTTTGCTTATTATATTGGCAACTGGTTTAAACCAGAAAATGTAAGTTATGACAAATTATGTCTTTTCTCCAATACTATCCTTTGCTACATTTTTTATAAATTGTGTCCAGGAATATACCAATTTATATTTCTAGTTTCTTATACGGATAAACTTCCTTGTTTGCTTATAGGGTGTATCTTTTCAAAAACCCAAAAATCTCATTTAAATTATCGTCTTTTCTACACATAAAAACTGACTAATGTACAAATTACTAAGTGCAGCTTATATAATCGTACATGTCACAAAATTCATGGTAATTTCCTCTTGACTAATTCACAAAAGAGATGAGTTTAGATTTAGGAAATCGTTGTTCCATCTTCATCTATTTTACAAAAGAGCAAATGTTGAGTTGATGAAGCTCAACTGTATAACTAACTAGTTCCGGTGGTGCTTATCTTCTTTGATACTATACGTCGTCTTTGTATTAGTACCTGACTTTACTATATATGTATGTTCTGTCATGGAGTACTCTAACAAATTTTCTTAAAGCATGCACTGACTCGTGTGAATTTGTTGTATAAAGACACTCATCCTTTTTATATCTTCTCCTTTGAATTTTATGATGGAGATGATTACGTGTTTCTTCAAAGGAGTATAAAGCTGATGTGAATGGATGACGATGCACCATTGTAATTCACTTGTTGTTCAGTGGCAGTGTCATTGTCCCCTTGATATATGTATGTATAAAAGACCTTTTTGACGACAACGATAAAGCAACCATATATATTAGTCAGAAATATTTTTCTCTCTGATCTTTTTCAATGCTCATTGCCACACGTAAAAATGTATATATTATATTATGTGGTGATGACATATATGACACTGCGTTTATCTTATAATAGAATAGGAAAATGGTTAAAAATCGTGATTTTCAAAATCGCAATTTAGATTTAAAGCTAGTTTCTCCTACTTGAAATCAAAAGTGCATTGGCTCTAGCAAACTTTGTGGCTGTTGAACTTTTGGTATATCATAATCAGTAATCAGGATGCAATAAATAAATTTCCCCTACCATTCCTTTTAGTTTTCAAATACATTTGTCTAATAATAATAATATTCTCAAACAAAAATAGCAAGTCAATTCAATTTTCCGTCTTACATTCGAGCTCTTCTTATATATAAAGAAACACAGCGGAAACCAAAAGCTCTATTTGCTCATTCATTCTTATAGTACAAAGCTAGTAGTAAATCGCTCAAGAAAATTAGATCGATTGAAAGCATCACATCAGGTATCTTCACTGCTGTATAAAATAAGAAATACAAAAGTAAGAAAACACTAGCAAAAATTGTCCTATCCCAACGCTTGTAGTACTATTGTCAGTTTTGACAGGATTTTGCACGTATGTGGAAAACCATAAAACGATTATTACATAACATATTGCGCCTCACTCTTACATAATACGCACTTTTATTGAAGAAAAAGTGACAGCACTTATATATGGACTACTGAATTATAAGTGCGTACTTTCAAACTGGCCATATCATAAATGATTCACAAATAAACGTTGTATCGTTCAATGTGACAGAGAAATTAAGGTAAATAAGTAAAGATGTTGAAACGTCTGAAATCCTTATTCCGTATTCTGTCCGTCACACTTTGAAAAAAGTGGCATGACAACAAAAAATTTTTGAATTCGAAAAATTCGTAAAAATATTTCAGAAATCAAAGATTTTAGGACTTTACCTCTTTACTAGCCCGTTCGTTATGAACGGGTTCTTACGGCTAGTTATATTAGTAAGAGGACAACGAACGATAAGCAATTTTATTAGTGGAAAGAAAAAGCAAGTTCATAGGAAGACAGCTATATAATAGTATGTAGGCCATTTGAAAACTGTCCAGTAAACACGAAAGTAAAAGTTATATATCGTGTTGTATGCAGAAAAAGACAATAAGAGGTGTTGTATGTTAAAAGTATGAAAGACATACCTATTGTCTGAAGAATGACGATGGGTAAAAGAGTTGCTGGATATATATTAGAGTTCAATGAACTGGAGGAGTACAGGTGAAAACTGAGAGAAAGAACTCAACCAGGGAATCTCCGGTCTTTTCTTTTGGCTTTCTCTATAGTCGTCGTTTCCTTGTGGTTCTTCACTCAAATGTCGGAGACCGTGAGAACTCGATCATCTGAAAAACAAATCCAAAGAAAATTATTAGTTGCAGTTGCTAACTACAGAATTTGATGAAAAAACTTTTTATTATTATTCTCTCGATTGCATGCCAATCTAACTTGCGTTTTCAATATGTGACAAGAGAACATAGAATAAAGTGCGTGATCTCTTGTACTACTATGGAATATTATGATTTCAATTTCTTCCGTTTTTGCATGATATGAATTTTCTGGAGTTTTGAAATTTGAGTTTGGTATGACAAGGTGAGAAGCTAGAGGCTACAACAATATATACTCGCAGAAAATAAAATTTTACTCTATATACAAAATGTGGCAGGTTCTCTCTTACATGTGTACTTTTTAGTAGTAGCAACAACAAGTACCATGCACCATATACATGTTATAGATATTTCGTGCCTATCATGTCTTTTTTCTACGCACACTACTATACCATATATGTAAAACTCTTTTACTCTTTGCATATAATATAGTAAAACATTATATGAAATAGTAGACCAACCATGATTATTGCTTGCTTGTCCCCACAGGCTTGCTTTTAACTCTGTTATTTTATCAGTCAGTCTTGAAAACGCTTCCTTAGCCGTCGCACCTGTGACAGTAATTTACCTGACACATTAATTCCTTCTACCTGTGACTTCTATATATATTATCTAATATCTGAAATCTTTGCACTAGATTCCTTTAATTGACTTCCTCGACTAATATAAAATCAAATCGACAAAACTCAAATGGAAATACATTAATGCTAAGTGCTAATGACTTCTCGTTGCAACGTGCAACGTGTCTAATTCACACGTGTAGATTATTAGGTACCTTAATATATCTCTGAGTTACATAATCAGACTTGAAGAAATTACATGCCGTTATACATCAAAATCAATTGGAAATTAGAATAGTAATCATGTCGTGTGATGTTTTGCACGCTTTTATAAAAAATACAAAATAACAACAGTGCTAAAAGTGTGAGATACTAATATAGCTTCCTCGTACTAATATTTCTACTATCAACAAAAAGTGCATTGAATTTATTTTGAATTCAGTTGCAAATACATAGTTACATAGTTTTTAACAGTTATCATATTACTTTTTAGTGTGTTTGTAGTGTCGTATAATAATACAATGTGAATGCACTGTATAAAGTTGTCTCGTGTTGTTGTTATACATGGAAAATAATTGTATCACTGCCAAAAAAGAATTGTCGTGTCGTCGTGAGAGTTACAGTTAGTGAAAGTGAGTTAGTGTAATACTATATAAAATGTAATCAACAAACATGCATTTTATTCACGTAGAATAACCTGAAACAACATCATATAGCAATGTAGTTAGCCGGTACTTAGAGAGAATGACAAGTTATATTAGACTTGTTATCACTTGTCAAAGNTCACGTAGAATAACCTGAAACAACATCATATAGCAATGTAGTTAGCCGGTACTTAGAGAGAATGACAAGTTATATTAGACTTGTTATCACTTGTCAAAGTTTCTTTTAAAACTTTATAAATCTCAAAAAGATATCAAGTCCACCCTTGCAGCATATTGCTTAATATATTTTTCTCTCTTTTAATGCATAATTTTATCTCCCTGGATGATTTCGAAACTTTCAATTTCATTTTGTAGTGCATATAGTAGAGCATTATTTTATAAGAACGTGCGTGAGTAAGGTATTTATGACCCAGCTAAACAGAAATCTGTCATCTCATGATTATTATGATATCAGCATAGAATAACGAGCATTATGAGAATGTTAATGAGACTAAAGCTGAGTGCTGCAGTGAGTCAGTATACCATACACAATATAATTTGAGTTGTTGACAGCATATATCAGTATCATTCCATGTACGTAATTATTTTTATATCCATCATATATTCTATTGTATTCTATTTATAAAAATATAAGTAGAGAATGATAAATATAAACAGTTCTTGAGCTAAATGCGTACTAAGCTGACTTTAGCACTGGGCTAAGCTAAGTTGTTGATATAAAAAAAACTCCACTCTAACAAATTTGGATTGTCGAGGTCACAGTGCAATGATCTCACAATTACAATGAATGAAATGAGTATCATGTCTTGAGTAGAGATTTCGTTTTTTATTAGCTAACAAGAAAAACATTGCACTCCTTAAATTCTTTTAGATGGACAAAAGCTAGTGTATGCATATAAACTTGAAAGCCAAGAGCATGCTCTCAATTTAATTAGTACAATTTTCAACCTAATGAAGGCTAAAGAGAGAATAAAATAATGATGTACTTTTAGTTTGCGTGAGTTTGTAAAAAATGAGACTAATTTGTAAGATTTTCTGCTTCGATGAAAGCCAATGACATGTAAATGCCAAAGAAAAACTTTATATAAGATAATTCCAATATTAAATTATACGATGAGAAGAAATACATATGGACCAGTTGTAAAAAATGACAGAAAAAACGAGTAATAAGAGACTTGCACATGCAAAAAGAAAATTTCTTCTTATTGAATATTCATTTATGCTATACGGCAGAAGTTTCACATTTTTCTTCTCTTTATAATGAATGCTACTGCTTGTATTTTTCTCTTCATGGCAATTTCAATAATATTATAACCTGTTGAAGTTTGACATATTGCTGACAACTTGTAATAAGACTAATTTCTGTTTCATTTGTTTTTTACAGTTCTGACAGTTGAAAGCTGATCAAGAGATTTTTGTTTTGCTGTGTGGACAGAACACTAACCAACTACCATTCAAATCTCAAATTACAAGAATTGGACATTGAACGCAATTAAATTTACAGAAAAACATTTTGTGTTTATGTTAAAACATTAGTCATTTAAGAGTGGACAGAACACTAACCAACTACCATTCAAATCTCAAATTACAAGAATTGGACATTGAACGCAATTAAATTTACAGAAAAACATTTTGTGTTTATGTTAAAACATTAGTCATTATAAGTGTTTCTCGTCTCATCTCAGTTGAAGAGATTTGCTGAGTGAGTGGTGTCAAATTAATTCCTTTTCTACTGAATCAACATATAAGTATATTTATCTAACAACAAAATGGATCTTGGAACTTGTCTCGTAAAATATTGTCTGTGTCTTTTCAACTTTGTATTATGTGGTAAGTAATGATGATATAACTTAAAGTTGTTATTCTGTTATTCTATCTTGTTCAAAAACCACCAATTCAGCACAATAGACGATTAGCTAACTTATTTACATATCAAATGCATGAATGATTACGTTATTTACAAGAAATATAATATTCTGTTGAAGAAAATTCACTTCCGCATTATTATCATCCAGCAGTGTCATTAGTCTCACTCAGTTGTTGTCCAGTTCAAAGTCCATTACAATTTCAACTTAAAAAAAGTTGGACAAAATAAACGTTTAGTGTTAATAATAAAAAAACCAACATGGTCGAATCTACTGGTCAAAATTAGACAATTTTTCTAAAAGTACATCCTATCATAACTTAAATTACCTACCTGTGGTTTTCTATAGTTGAACATATATAATACTACTAATAGCATTTAAGACTTTTAGATCGATATTTTTATTCATATGTATAGCTAAACTTTTCTTTCATTTCTTTAATATTGACAGACTGACAGTTGGCTATATAAAGAGACTCTTGTGCACATTAGTAAAACGTAATTGCGTGCACTCTGTCATTCTTCTTGAGTTTATATTATATAGAGCACGACAATACATGTGCGTTTTTTCTAACATTAATGTAACTACTGGATAGGGCGTTCACCTCTTTTTTCTTTCACACACACACACACTAATATAGAAAAACGCATCAAGCCTAATTCAACAATAGCCTATATAGAGGAGGTATTTCTTTTATTTGACTTTGGTTCAATAGATTCAATAGACAGTAGCTATAAAACTTGAGTCATTACTCCGTTAGAGTATTTAGCTCATTATTTAAGCAGCAAGTGAATGGCTGATACTCAAAATTGCCCACACACTATGATTGGCAAAGAATTTATTTATTTAAGAAAATATGTATGAGGACGCATTTTGTAACCTTCGTTCATAAGTGTTTGATTCTTTTTACATATGTATCTATTGATACAACTTTTATTATCATCATCAATCTAAGTCAATATATAGTCGACCTTATTCGTTAAAACAATCATAACACGTGTGTTGGTTGAAATCATGCAATATTATCGATGCTACACGTGTGTCCTGACAAAATAAGAGTAAAAAACCTAACGAAATAAAAAATAATGACACTATAATTGTACCAACCTAATTAAACTGATGTCACAATAGAAGACGAAATGATGAAACGTATTTGTTTTTCAGGTTTTCGGAACTGCATTACTTGGATTTGGAATATGGCTAGCAGCCGATCAGAGCTCAGTCGTTACACTATTAAAAATTGCAGACAATGATGCAGTGAAGGTAATTATAATTCATTTATGTAATGCCATTAGTCACACTGACATATATCATTTACTTATATCTTCAGTGAGAGTGAGGGTAACTAGATAAATGACCTACGCATAAAATATATAAATAGAGTATATTTTTACTGATCCATATGGATGAAAGCATTACTGATTGTTTACCATTTGCTAGAAACACTAGGAAGCTGAGATAAAGTGTATAAAGCATAAATATATACTTGAGACGAGAAAACCAATAAATTTATATTCAACATGACAAATTAGAATTTTAAAATAGTTTCTTCCTTCAGTCTTTGCCGTAGTAAAGTGTTGCAGATTTTTCATTCTCACACTGCAGATAAAGCAAAAATTCTATAGAATGTAATGCTGATGTGAAAATTATGACTATGACTTTACGAGCGTCGTATCATGCGTGCTGTATTGATATAGTAATGTGCAATATGGTTCTCTCATAGAGAAAGAGATTCTTTCCGGTATTTTTTATGAGAAGGAATCAAAATTGCATCACCACCACGAGAGAGTGAGTCTAGATATGTAAGAAACCACATGAGACATGAAAAAACTCTTGCTGGTAGACTAGAGTGAATAAGTGAGAGAAGATGATTAATTACTCAGGCTATAAAGGATTAATTGCTTTTTCTTATGAAAAATATACATTGTCTCAGATCAGTGAAGTGTAGTAGTATATGCGTAGAGAACAATCATTATGGCGGAAGTTTGACAAAACATCACTTTCCGGTGTTGTGTAGCACATTACACATAGGTAGATAGATAGGAAGTCAACATTAAAAGTTACAAGTTTTATTACAAGACAAAAATGAGTAGTTGTAGCAGCAACAGCAGTGTTTTACACTTCTATAATGAATCAACCAACGCTACATAAAAAGTTTTTAATGACTAAAATTTTGATGCGTAAAGAGCATAAGGGAATTCATTACATGCGTGAAGGTTTCATCTAATGCATTTTAATGATGATTTATGTCAGATAGTAAGAGTTATAGCTTCCAAGTCTTAAAATGCAGATTGCAATATTTTTATTCATCTATTTTTTCTCTAAATTACAGGAGTACGTCTCAGCAACAGTGATAGAACAAATTGGCTATGTATTGATAGCCCTTGGAGCTTTCATTTTCATTATATCATTCCTTGGTTATTGTGGAACAATCAAAGAGAGCCGTCTTCTTCTTGGTGCTGTAAGTAAATTTTTTTCATGACCTTATATAAATATTTGCTAGATCCAAACAACTAATAATAAAGTCAAGCCATTGAACTATAGAAAATTATATCACGATCTTTGATGTGCAGGGTGCAGGCTTTGGCTTTATTATTACTTCTCTCCTTAAAACACATTTAGAGTCTAATAGCTTTAGTAGAAGAGAGAGAGAGAGAAGCTGTTATGTTATGTTATTCCATGCTATTTTCTCTTATGTATATTTTCTGTACACCATTTACTAAATGAGTGTCTCGTATTACGACTTATTTGAAATGACTTTTATGTTTCTCACTTGAGTGGACTTTTCTCTTAAGCCAACATTTGAGAATAAGGTCTCTCTCTTCATGATTATATGAGTTTTAGGGGTTGGAAAATTACACTATATGTTATTATATAACAGCAAGGGCCAGTTTTCTCATCTTTTTCGTTCAAATATATATGGAAGTCATTATGTTATTAATTATTTTATCATTTGGTTCTTTTCTCTCTATTTACAGTATGCCTTCTTTCTCACACTGATTCTTATACTGGAAGTTGTGGTCGTGGTTCTATTCGTCGTCTACAGACATGAGGTAATGTTATCAAAATGTATAAACTCAAATCTAATATTATTGCGTTGCCCTTTTAAATATCATTACGAAATATATTGATTTGGTGGAGGTATATTATAGTCACAAAATTTGTAGTTAAATATTCTCTCTGACATTGAACTTCTTTTAGCAAGAAGCACGAGTCTCTCTTGCAGTGGAATGCTTTTAACACCTTTCTCACTATGCTCCATTAATCTCTTATCAAATATTCAAGAAACTGGAAGTTGTGGTCGTGGTTCTATTCGTCGTCTACAGACATGAGGTAATGTTATCAAAATGTATAAACTCAAATCTAATATTATTGCGTTGCCCTTTTAAATATCATTACTAAATATTGATTTGGTGGAGGTATATTATAGTCACAAAATTTGTAGTTAAATATTCTCTTTGACATTGAACTTCTTTTAGCAAGAATGCTTTTAACACCTTTCTCACTATGCTCCATTAATCTCTTATCAAATATTCAAGAGAGATGCAGGGGAGAAACACAAGAAACTTTGCCATTAGACGAATGAGATTATAGTTTCTACTCTCTCAGACACTTGAGTATAAAAAGTTTCTTATATATGAAAAACTAATTTCCCACAGTGATATGAATATAGTACTAAAGAAGAGTTTTAGTTTCACACTGAAAAGTCTAATTACTCGTAGCTTTGACTTTAGAGAGAAAAAGGGAGCAAATAATAACCCCAAAATGTCTTACTGAAAAAATAATTCCTGATGGTAATTTTTTTTCTTACAGACGGAAACAGAAACAAGGAATTTATTGACGACGAGTGTTACAGAGTTCTACACAACTCGTGAAAAAGCCAACGCTTTTACAATTGCTTTTGATTTCACTATGGCTCAGGTAAGCTAATATTTCAATGATAAAATTGTATTATGCAATACTGTAAGATTTATTAGAGAGACTTCAAGTCTCTTTTACTATTATGGTTAGACGACACTATCCATAGATAATTTGATTCGTCACAAAATCCGATTTTGTCTCTGAGAGTAAGAGGATAAAATTGGATTCGCAGCCATACCACAATAATAGGTTTTTGCATCCTTATAGAAATGAAAACCAGATCAAATTACTCTCTGAAGATGATACCAACAACAACATCACTGTACCACAAACAGTTACTAAATTTTTTTCTTTTTACATCCACAGGGTGAGTGCTGCGGGATTAATAATTCAACCGATTTCCCAAAAACCAAATTATGGTTTAAGAATAAACCAGGAGACGTACAGTTGCCATTGGCCTGTTGTAAAATGGAAGGGAATCCATTAGATTTCAAACCTAAAGATCCAAACTGTGTAAGACAAACACCAAATACCACCAGTTCCTATTATAATATGGTATGGTTTTTATTTCTATATAAAATTATTTAACTTTTTAAAAATAAACTTTTACTAATTATTTATTATTTTATTTTTAGGGCTGCTTTGACAAACTGATTGCAACTCTAATGGAACAGATTAATTACGCAATCATCATTGCAGTGATCGTTGGTCTACTTCAAATCATAGGAATTGCTTTTTCTATTTGTGTTTATAAAGCAGCTTACTATGAGTACAAGTAAAATCAAACTAAAAAAGCCAACTGAAAAACTCTCAAGATAATAGTTATTTGTCAACTCAACAAAAATAATTGTCATTTAAAATATAAATCTCTATTCTTTTCTTTACTCCTGTGTCTATACGATAAAAAGTTATGTACAATACTTATTTCTATACATTCTACATACAGTAACTCTTTAGTATATAGTACAGTGTAGCTTATATAGCCATTCCATTACAATATATATATATATATATATATATATACAATAAAAAACTAAGAGACCAGTTTTGATTAAAATATGAAGACAATATAGGTAGTTAAATAAGTTAAAGGAATTGGAAAGTGAATGGCTCACTGTAGTACAATACTTATTTCTATACATTCTACATACAGTAACTCTTTAGTATATAGTACAGTGTAGCTTATATAGCCATTCCGTTACAATATATATATATATATATATACAATAAAAAACTACGAGACCAGTTTTGATTAAAATATGAAGACAATATAGGTAGTTAAATAAGTTAAAGGAAATGGAAAGTGAATGGCTATTATATTGTTGTAGTATACTAGTAGAAGTGGTGTTGGTAGTTATATAAGAAATCGTATTATAGTTTGTCACTTTACTTTTGTGGAGATTTATTTGATTCCTCTCTCTTTATGTCTGTCTACTACTCTGATATGTAATCTGTCAGAAAAAAATCTGTAAGCCATATTACTCTTTTTCCAACTCCCCATGTGTATCTACTTTGTATAACTCTTGTCGTTCGCTTGTTATTATTGTTGTAGTGTTCACTAGACATATAAAGATCTATAGTGGTGTGTATAATATATAAGAGAAGAGGGAGAGATGACGAGAAAAATTTATGAAGAAGCTCACTTTCTCAAGTCTGTTATTTTTAATCTCCTTTTTGTTAAAAGTGTAGCAACTAGTTTTAGTTTGTAATTATTGTACAAGATAAATATATTAGGTAGCATAAACATAATGTGTGAATGAATGCGTTCGTCATTGTCAATTTGTCAAAAAAGTCAGTTTACCACAAAAATTAAGTTGTCTAATTAGAATAATTTCATGTGAAGCCAAAATGTTACGAGTATGCAGTGCAGTATTCATAGCGAATTTAGAGAGAGAGGAAATTCTTCAGTCTCACTCTGAGTAAATTACTTTTTGTTGTACAATGCAGATGTACTTTTTTCTAAGAGTTTTTGTAGCTCTCAACAAACACCTATAAACTACTTATGTATCAACACGTAAGTAACCCATATTGTTGTTACAAAATGCATAATTTACAATACATAAATGCATAAAGAATGATAAAAACTTTAGTAGAAATTAAGTTATGTAGTATGTGTGTTATGTTGGTTTGAATCTGTTAGAAAAGAGTGTTGAAGTATGATTTTGTAAAAGAATCTCCTTGTGTTTGTATTTTGGCTGAGAGAAGTTTGTTTATATAAAGTTTTGAATTATTTTGAGATGTAATAAGGCAACTGCAATATAAAGTGAAATGAAATATATACTATTATATGACAGTAATTATTATTGTGCAGCTTGACCAAAAACGAAATGGTGTAAATACACAGTAAGTTACTTTTTCGTATGTACGAGATATGAGTAAAAGTATATGTATTTCAAAATGAATTTTGTACATTCAAAAAAATAATTATTGTTGCAACTACCTGAGTCCACTTGATCAAGACAATTGATTTCAATTTCTTTTTGGTAATAAATGAGTTATATTAAATCTCATAATATAAAGGGGCAAATTTTATGTACTGCCAAAAAATTCAGATATAATCTACATATTTCAGTTATAATGTTTGAATGAAAAAGAGTTTCCTCATCATTCTGTATTGTATTGCCATTATATACTTATAGTTAAGCTAGGATGATTATATATGTAATTAATTAAATGTACTTTGATGTAAGACAAAATACTGAATTGTTGTAATACTTACTAGTATATTGCATACAAAACAAAAAGTAATAAAATATTCAAACCTATGTATAGATCTGTGTATTACATCACTGCATACTCAATCAATGTAAATAGTAGACAAAAAAGACAAAGTGTCATGTCAAACGTCTTGTGACTTTCTCAATGTGACAGATGATGTTAGTCTTTTAGGCAACTAGCAACTCTTTATGTCACAAAACTTCTTCTTCGTACATGTATTTCATATCCAGATTCTTGTGTTACTTGACTATTACTCAAATTGTTGCGATCGATCCTTAACTTTTTTTGCTATAAATGTCGTAGTTTTGTGATGCGATATATTTAAATACTTCTTAGATGAAACAAAAAAGTTGTTGAGAAAACTATATGGACAAGTTCAATTGAGCCCAGTGGAACAGTATAAAATGAGCAAAGTTTCAATAACAACTATAGTATTTCTAGCAACGTCCTTTGGGACTGGAGAAAAGGGGAAGTGAGATGAGATGATGATGCGTTTTGTTTATATGACAAGAGAAACAAATAGAAGAGAGAAACGGATATATGTATGTGTACTATAGTTGATGATGAGACGTTTGTTTGTTTTCACCAAGAAAAGTTTGTTGCTCTCTTCTTATATATAAGAAAAGAATCTCTAGATCACACTCACTCAAAGAGAGAGAGAGAGAGAAATGACTCCAATCACTACAACTTGTACTTGCTAATTCAACCATATCTAACATATTGCTAGCTGCATTCTAAGATTTTCTCATGTTTCTTATGTCATTCATTTATATACAAATGTCTGCAATGAAAAAGAATATTTACCAACTTTATCTTCTTGATAAACACAACTTTTCTTCAAACCCAT
>VCNE01001485.1:0-50928 GCA_009869805.1 Oncopodura yosiiana
AGAAAATAAAAGTGATAATAAAAATGACTAAAATAATAATTTAATGGAGTAAAGTGTAAACTTACCACAAGGTTTTATTTCTGTCATTATTACCTTTTGTATCAAGGGAATGCTCAGAAATTGGTTCATACTCCACTAACTGATAAATGTTATTTAACATTAATGCAAGCTATGAGAATGGGACTTGGTGGAAATCCATATGGACCAGCAGGCACTGGGAAAACAGAATCTGTTAAATCTTTAGGTGGACTATTAGGAAGACAAGTACTAGTATTTAATTGTGATGAAGGAATTGATGTTAAAGCTATGGGACGAATTTTTATTGGGCTAGTTAAATGTGGAGCATGGGTAAGTGTTTATAAAATTCTTCTATAATGACTAAAAAAGAGTGTCATATTCTAATTCTCTGTAATAATAGGGCTGCTTTGATGAATTCAATCGCTTAGAAGGTGCAACTCTAAGTGCTGTCTCAATGCAAATTCAACCAATACAAACATCATTGAAAAAAGGAGATTCAACTGTTGTTCTAATGGATGAAAAAGTCACATTAGATTCCAACTGTGGAATATTTGTTACACTTAATCCAGCAGGCAAAGGATATGGTGGAAGAAATAAACTTCCAGATAATTTAAAACAATTATTTCGTCCAGTTGTAATGTCTCAACCAGACAATGAGCAAATTGCAGAAGTCATTTTATATACTGAGGGATTTAAATTTGCAAAAAAACTAGGTGGAAAACTTGTTGAGATTTTTAAGCTAAGCTCTAAATTACTAACACCAGAAAAACATTATGATTGGGGATTACGAGCTTTGAAAACTGTACTCAAAGGATGTGGAAGTGCATTAAAAGAATTTAAAAAGAAACTTCAACAAGATGGGAATAATAAAGTAAAAGAAAATGATGAGTCAGATATTGTTGTATCAACACTTAGACTTAATACTTTACCTAAATTAACTTACTCTGATACATTTCGATTTGATAATTTAACTAAGGATGTATTTCCTGATGTGTCTTTTAAAGATTTAGGACATACTGAACTTGGTGATAAGATTCGTGAAGCATTTACACAATTAGGATTACAAGTTAATGAGAATCAAATAAGAAAATGTTTAGAATTACATGAACAATTAGAGCAAAGAATGGGAGTTGTTATAGTTGGTCCACCATGTTGTGGAAAATCAACCATTTGCTCTTTGTTAAAACAAGCTTTGACAAATATGGGAAGAAAAGTTAATGCTCATGTAATGAATCCTAAAGCAATGCCAAGAACAAGTCTTTTAGGTCATATTAATTTAGATACTCGTCAATGGACAGATGGTGTTTTAACAATGAAAGCTCAACAAATATATTCTGAACCTTCTGATATAACATCATGGGTAATTTGTGATGGTGACGTTGATCCTGAATGGATTGAGTCTTTAAATTCAGTTTTAGATGATAATCGACTATTAACATTACCATCAGGTTGGCGTATAAAATTTGGACCAAATGTTAATTTTATATTTGAAACTCATGATCTAAGTTATGCATCACCAGCTACAATTTCAAGAATGGGAATGATATTTATGAGCGAAGAAGATGCTGATATCAAATCAATTGTTAATACATGGCTAACATTAGAATCTGATGAGAGTCGATCAACTTTAACACAATTAATTGAAGATTATTTCTATCAAGGTGTAGCATGGGTACTTAAAAAACAAAATGAAGGTGGTTGTGTTCAATTACCAGCAATTAGCATTGTTAAAAATGCTCTATCACAAATGAAAGGTGTAAAATCTGTATCACATTTAGCTGTAGCAATGATTCGTGGACTTGGTGGTCATTTATTAGCAGAATTAAGAATTGAATTTGCTAAACAAGTTATGAGTTGGACACAACAACAATCTTCTACAGGGAATTTATTAAATTTATATTATAATCCTAATGGGGATAGATTAGAATCATTTTATGATGAAGATGTCAATTCAATTGAAGACAACAACAGCAAATTATTTGATTCTAGTAATCCACCTTTAGTTAAAACTGCTGATGTTCAAAGAATTTTAGATCATTTAAGACCTTGGCTACATAATCAAGAATCATTTATCCTAGTAGGACCAGAAGGTTGTGGTAAATCAATGATATTAGATTATGCTTTTAATGAATTAAGTTCAACAGATGTAGCAATGATTTATTGCTCAAGTCTCATCTCACCTCAACATGTACTACAAAAATTATCACAACTTTGTATAACAATATCTACACCAACTGGAAGAGTTTATAAATCAAAAGATTGTGAAAAACTTATTCTCTATTTTAAAGATATTAATCTAGTTAAGCCAGATAAATGGGGAACTTGTCAATTACTTGAATTTCTTATACAACTTAGTACATATAACGGATTCTATGATAAGAATTTAGAATGGGTTGGAATTGAAGGAATACAAATTGTTGCTAGTATAACAATGGGTACTACAAATGGAAGACATTTATTATCACCAAGATTTACATCAATAATACGTGTTTGTTGTATAAGTCAATCTGATAGTAAACAACTAATAACAATTTATGAAAAATATTTTAAACTTTTACTTCGGACACTAAAACCAAATCATCCATTAGCAAATCAAAGTAAAAATTCAAGTCAAATAAGTCAGGCAGCTCGTTCTCTTGTATCAACTTTTGAACAATTAAGAAATACATTTACACCTGTACTACATTCACATTATCAATTTACACCAAGAGATTTAACACGATGGATTTGTGGTATGATGAGATATGAAATGAAAGATGGTCGTGGTGTAGAAGATTTAGCAGAATCATGGGCATTTGAAGCTTGTAGATTATTTCGTGATAAACTTGTTTCTAATGATCATAAACAAAAATTCGATGCTATTATTAATTCAGCATTATTTAATGATTGGCAAATTCCTAATATGCCAGAGAGAGTTAGTGGTTCTTATTGGGCAAGTGGTTATGCTTTAGGTTTATCATCAGAATCTGGCTCATTATCAAATCTTCATAAAGTTGGACTAAAAGATTTGAGTCAACTTGTTGAAAAAGGAGTTGAGCAATTTAGTAGAGACTGTCGTACTTTAAATATTGTCTTATTACCTGAAGTTGTAACAAGAGTAGCAAATTTAGATAGGATTTTAAGTCGTCCATGTTCTTCTGTAATGATGGCAGGACGCTCAGGAATTGGAAGAAAAACTGCTCTATCAATTGTCTCAGCTATGCATAATGCAACACTAATGACATTAAATGTTGGAAGAAACTATGGAGTAAAATCATTTCAAATTGACTTGAAAGCTGCTATACAAAAATCTGCTGTTGAAGGCACACGTGTCTTTTTCATTATTGAAGATTTCCAATTGATTTCAACAGAATTTCTTGATATGGTCAATAGTTTATTATCATCTGGTGAAATTCCAGGACTTTACTCTTCAGAAGAATTAGAACAAATTTTATCTTCACTAAGAGAAATTGCATCATTAGAAAATTATGAGTCATCTCTCTACTCATTTTTTGCTAGTCGTGTTAAAAAATTGTTACAAATCATATTAATCTTAGATCACACTAATGAATCTTTTACTACAAATTGTCAAAGTAATCCAGCAATTTTTAAAGAGTGTGATGTACTTTGGCTTGATGTATGGAATGAAGAAAGTTTAAGATTATTACCAACAGCTATTATTAATAAATATTATTCAGATATCAAACAGCAAAATCAACAAAAAGACTCATCAGGTGGTCAAGAAGACGATGTTAGTAATACTAATAAATCTGAAACAAAGCTTGTAAAGAATATTTTGAAAATATACAATACTTTACAAAATCCAGAACTATCTACACCAAGACGCTATATTGTTTTAATTCATAATTATGGAGAATTATATCGTTTAAGAAAATCGGGTATAGAAGAAAGAATGAGTAGATTAAGAGCTGGTGTTTCAAAATTAGCAGAAGCTAAAACAATTGTAGAGAATTTAAAACAAGAAGCAGGTCAAAAGGAAGTTATTTTAGCTGAAAAACAAGCAGAAGCTAATAATGCTTTAGAATTAATTACAGATACAATGCGTAATGCAAATACACAAAAAGGAGAAATGGAAAATTTGAGAGAGAAAACTTTAAAGGAAAATGAAGTATTGATTGTTAAGAAAAAAGCAATTGATGAAGAATTGAAACAAATTGAACCTTTAGTCTCAATGGCAAGAGCATCAGTAGGAAATATTAAAAATGAAGCTATAGCTGAAATTCGATCTTTACGTGCACCACCAGATATTATTCGAGATATTTTAGAAGGTGTACTAAGATTAATGGGTACTCGTGATATGAGTTGGACTTCTATGAAAAGTTTTTTATCTAAAAGAGGAATTAAAGAAGAAATTCGTACTTTTGATGCTAGAAAAATTCAAATGGATGATAGAGATGCAGTTGAAAAACTAATTGATAGTCGTCAAGATTCATTTGATCAAAAAAGTGCCAAGAGAGCTTCTGCAGCTGCAGCACCTTTAGCAGAATGGGTTTTAGCTAATGTTAAATATTCTAAAGTACTAGAAAAAATTGATCCATTAGAAAAACAACAATTTATGCTTGAACGAAATTTAAAATTAGCTGAAGATGAAATTGGTAAATTGAGTTCTGAATTGATGGATGTTGATCAACGTGTTCAAGTTTTAAAAACTAGACTTAATCAATATACTAAAGAGGCTGCAGAAATTGAATTTCATTTAACAAAAGCTAAAGAAACTCTTCTAGCTGCTGAAGGTTTAGTTGAGAAATTATTAGATGAATTTTCACGTTGGAGTCAAGAGTTAAAAGAATTGGATAAAGATCTTCATGAGTTGGCTGATAATGCTTTAATGGCTGCTGCATTTATAACTTATTTATCTGATGCTCCAGAAGATTTGAGACTTTCTTATGTCAAGCAATGGTGTAATGAATTAAATAGAGAACCTTTTGACTTTTGTAAATTTATGGCAGAAGAAAAAGATTTGTTACAATGGCAAAATGCAGGATTACCTTCTGATAAATTGTCACAAGAAAATGCTATCATTATCACTCGGGTAAGTTTTTATATGTATTTATTATTAAAACTTTTGCATCTTGATTAATAAAATGTTTAATTCATTTGTCATGTTTTCTTCTTCTTATAATCTCTTCTTCTTTTTCTTGTCTTGTTGCTTAAAACAAAAAAATTTTGCATGCATAAAAAAGCTCGCTGATGGTTTGCTCGGGGTATGCGATATTATACTTGAATAAAATTAAAATTTTGACGCACGAATGCTACATTATTTACTCTTATATGCACTCACTTTGTTGTAGTTATATGTATAGCAAATGAAATGTACAATATTATTTAGCGAAATGTTAATATATGAATTTATTGCTTTCAATAGTTTGCTCTTCGTCCATATCTCATTGATCCTTCATGCAGAGCAACAGAATGGCTAAAGACAACATTATCATCATCTAATGAACATCAGCAAGTTACAACAATTAGTCTTCATGATCCAAAATTACCTCATGAATTAGAATTGGCTGTGAGGTAATAAAATAATGTAGGAGTAGATAATTGTGTTACTGTTTGTAATATTAATTTTTCTTCATCTTTTAAGATTTGGAAAGACACTTATAGTCCATGAAGCTGATTCAGTAGAACCAATTCTTTTACCCGTTTTACGTGGAGAATTATATTCACAAGGATCTCGTGAATTACTTCAAGTAGGAAATAAAACAGTTGACTACAACCGTGAATTTAGATTATATCTAAGTACTCGAAATCCTAATCCTACAATACCACCTGATGCTGCTGCAGTCGTCACTGTTGTTAATTTTACTACAACTCGTTCTGGCTTATCTAGTCAGTTACTATCAGCCACATTGTCATTTGAAAAGCCAGAGTTGGAATCTAAAAAGACAAACCTATTGAAGTCTACTGAAGGTCTTAAATTGCAATTGGAAGCATTAGGTGCAAGTTTATTGAAAGAGTTGGCTCAAGCTCAAGGAAATATTTTAGAGAATAAAGTGAGTAAAAACAGTAAATAAATGGTGTATTTTACGTTTTTTACCTATACTTTGATTCTTTAATTATATAAAGGAATTGCTGGAGTCATTGAATCAAACTAAAGCAAATTCTTTAGCAATTTCATCTTCATTGATTGAGTCGTCAAAATTGGAAGAAGCGTTAAATAAAGAAATAGATATTTATTTGCCTTTAGTCGAATTTGGAAGTAGAATGTATTTTGCAATTATTGATGTTGCGAAATTGAATCCAATTTATCAATTTTCTTTGGCAAGTTTTATTAGTTTGTATAAAAGGATTTTAAGGGAGACTCGTGTAAGTTTTCTAAGATTAAATTTTTGATTAAAGAACTTTGAACAAGAATTATATATCTTGTATGTATAGAAATCTACATCTACTACTGATCGTATTAATGCTCTCAAACAAGAATTGGAAATTATTGTATATGAATATGTTTGTCGAACTCTTTTCAAAGGTTAGCTAATTAAATACACTCTTAAAATTGACAGTATAGATTCTAATCTGTGTTTTTTTGACACCTTAGATGATCGTCTCTCTTTTGGACTTCATTTGTCTCATGCTATGCATCCTAACCTATTTCAAGAAAATGTAAGAGATCTTCAATTCAATTACTATTATTAAAATAACACAATTTTCTTTTCCTTACAAAGGAATGGGAAGCTTTCACTGGACAGTTAGTAACAGACTTAAAAGGAGATTCATATGAATCAGCAAAATCATCATTACCAAATTGGATTAGTGAAGATCGTAGATTTCCAGTATATCTTCTTAGTTCAACGTTTCCTTTACTATATAGTACTCTAAGTTTAACACAAGAATCATTATGGAAAGATTTTTATCAAAGTAGTGACTGTGAAGAAAAACTACCTAGTAGTGTTCAAGACAAAATTTCACCATTTCAAAAATTAATGTTGATTCAAACACTTCGTCCTGATCGCTTACTAAGTGCTATGAGTGAATTTGTTCGTTCAGCACTTGATAGAAGATCATTATTTCCACCACCAATTAATTTGCGCTCTATTGCTTCTGACTCTATAGCTTCAGAACCAATTCTAATTATTGTCTCAAGTGGTGCTGATCCATCACAAGAGTTAAGAGATGTTGCTCATTCAATTATCAAAGCTGAAAACTATATGGAAATTGCAATGGGACAAGGACAAGCTGAAATTGCTATAAAATGTATTAAAGAAGCATCACAAAATGGACAATGGGTTTGTCTTAAAAATCTTCATTTAGTAACACATTGGCTCCCTGTACTTGAAAAAGAAATTCAATCTTTAGCAGCAAATGTTCATGATAAATTTAGATTATGGCTAACTTCAGAACCACATTTACAATTTCCAGAATTATTAGCAAAATCATGTTTAAAAGTTGCATATGAAGCACCTCAAGGTTTAAAGAAAAATTTACAATGTACTTATTCAAATTGGAGTAAAGAATTTATTAGAGGAAATGAAAAGAATGTTACAAGAAGTCAATCTTTATTTGTGTTAGCATTGTTTCATGCAATAGTTCAAGAAAGAAGAACTTTTATCCCACAAGGTTGGAGTAAATTTTATGAATTTAATGAAAGTGATTTAAGAGCTGGAGCTGAAGTACTAGAACAAATGTTTAAAGCAGCAAGTAAGAGAAAGAAATTAAAATTTTTTTGAGTCTTGTAATGTTTTTTTAATATATCTTTTAATTTACATTAAAGGAGGAAAAGAAATTCAATGGGTATATGTACATGGACTATTTGAAAATGTAATTTATGGTGGGCGAGTTGATAATATTTATGATCAAAGAGTGTTGTCAACATATTTAAAAGAATATTTTAATGAATCTGTACTAAGTGGTTCACTACAATCTCGAAAATCAATTGGTCCTGCTGGAATTAAAATCCCATCATCAGTTGACATTCAAGATTATTTCAATGCCTTAGATTCAATTTCTGACTATGATAAACCAGCATCATTTGGCCTACCATCAAATATTGAGCGTTCCTGGCAAAGAATTACAAGTGGACAAGTCGTAACTCAGTTAAAATGTATATAATTTAAATTAAGATTTTGTTTTAATTCTACTATATTAAATAATATCTTTTATTTTCTTTATATAGTACTGTCACGATTATTTAATGATAAAATCAAGTTTGATAGAACAGTATGGCATCAAGAACTGACACCATTACTAAACTTGTGGAAGAAACTTAATCAGAGTCAAGGAAGTAATACACTACTTCAGAAAAAGATTTCACCACCAACTCTAAGTAGTAAAGATGTTGCAGATCCTATTGTAGAATTTGTGAAACTAGAACATTTCACTGTCATCACTTTTATGCAATTGGTTCATCGGCATTTGGGTGCAATTAGTAAAGTGATTAGAGGAGTTATGGTACCGTCAGCAGAGACAGTAGCTGTAGCAGATTCTTTATTACGTCGTGAGGTATTATAAAATATAACTAAAAAAATGAAGCTTATATTAATCGGAGTTAAATCATTAATAATGATTTTCTAGACACCAGCAGAATGGCTGAAAAAATGGGAAGGTCCTACAGATCCAACAGTATATTTACAAGGCGTTGTAGTTCGTGGTATAGCTATTAGTAGATGGTTACAAGTGGCTGAAACAAAAAATATTCTAACTGAACCATTAGATTTATCTGAGCTTATGAATCCGAGATACATTTCTCAGTGCTTTTAAACAGTATTGTACAAGGTATGAGAATGTCGTTTAACATGAAATAAATGACACATGAACATTTATATACATTTTTTCAAATTCAGAAAGCTAAATTCGTCAATGGATGAAATGAAATTTATTTGCTGGTGGGATTCAAGAGGATCATCAGCCAGTAGTAGCTCTGCTAAATATACTTGCTGTCTCACTGGTTTATTGTTGGAAGGATGTGGATTTAATGGTGGTAAATTAGTAGAAAATAGTCCTGAATCACCACCAATTGTTAAAACACCAGACTGTACTATTGCATGGATAAAAGCTGTAAGAACATATATAAATTCTAATACATATGTACATGTGTTATATTATGAAATACTAAAAATTCGTTTGTTTGTTTTTTTAGAGTGATGGTGAAAATCGAAGGAAAACAGAGCTAATTTCCATACCACTGTATTATAATGAAACACGTGAAAAACTAATTGGTTGTTTAGATCTGCCTTGTACGTCAACAGAAACAGTAAAATGGATTCAAGCTGGTGTAGCCCTATTCCTAAAAACTTAATTAACTTAATTTAAATATGTATTGACAATCTTGTGTGTATTAAAAACCTGTGAATAAAATGACTTGCTTCATAATAAGGTAATTTGACGTACAGTTTATTGTTCTTTATTTTGGATATTTATTAGTTGTACTAGGTTGACATACTATAAGTTTTATTTATTGTATTATTAGTTGCATACTAACGACTTGAAGCTTATATTATCTACAGTGGTACAATGCATAATTAATTTAATTGTAGAAGAAACCGTATTACAAGATTCACCAAACATCTAACTCTATATATATATATATATATATGTAATAGCACACGCTCTTTCTAACTGATCTATAATTTTTATACAATACAATTATATATTTTCAAATTGGTAAGAAAATCATCCTATGCCATTACAGATTTAAATAAAATCATAAATCACAAGATGAGATCTGTAAATAGTTTCTGTCGATTCTTGGTTCTTACATACAATACATACAATAAGTGTTTATTTATCCCTATTGGTTAAAAACAACTAGAGCACACAAAGAAACGCTGAATTAGGTACTATACGAACACCAACATACGCAAATAATGACATAATAAACACAATACTGTTTGTTGTTTTGTGTATTTCATTCATCACTTTATAAACTAATTATTTAAGCGTGTGATAGACTCAACAAAAAAGTATCAAATTTTTGCATTTGTAACATTCTCACTTATTCATCATACATTTGCTTACATCAAATCTGTACAATAAATAGCCTACTCACTACTCACTACTATGCCTATACTATATAGGCAAATACTTTTCAAACACTTGCAAGGAGAAAGGAAGTATCAAGAAATTTGATCCTGAGAAAGAAGACAATTATTAGATGAGAGGAATGACTTTTATACAATTCTATTATACACATACAAAGGTTATTTGTTTGTTTGCTCTAATCATTATAATTTTACTCAGACTTTTCAGATGTATTGAGAATTCATGAAATGTAAAAGAATAACAACGTATCGTTAGTACAATTGTAATATCAACTATATATTTAATATTTATGGTAAACTACCTACTTATTTTTTGTCAGATATTGTAAACTTGTGATGCCCTATGATTCTTTTTGTTAATTGCTGATTAATTAATGCTAACAATATAACAATCTAAAAGGCAAGTAGATATGAGCACACAAAAATTTTGAACATTTGTTTGAACGTACGTAGTTTTATACTACTACTAGAAAAAACAAAGTTTGATTTCTTTACTTATACGTATATATTGTTAGTACTAGAGTTTTATGACAATTTTGACAAGAACTATATAGAGAGTAAGTATGTAGTTTTATACTACTACTAGAAAAAACAAAGTTTGATTTCTTTACTTATACGTATATATTGTTAGTACTAGAGTTTTATGACAATTTTGACAAGAACTATATAGAGAGTACATGTGTGTGAGAGTGTGTGCGGATCTATAAACTACTATAGTTTCAGTTATCTTTAGACTTTGGCAGATTATTACTTGATAATTTTGTTGTTGTTGTTGCTGCTAACTCTAAATCACGAGGTGGATAATCATACAACTCTCCTATTATGTCTAATGAAATTAATTTCATTATTTGAATACGTCGAGACATCTTGGTTGTATACACATCTGTACAAAAACAAAATACAAAAGTTAGATATGTAGGTATATATATAGTTTATAAAATTGAAGATATTTTAATTATAAAACATATTAAGTACCTAGACTTATTGATGAAGTACTCGATGTATCATGAGATGAGACACCAGTAAAGACTTTGGTAGCTTGTTCCGTTGTTAATTCGAAAATATTTTCCATTTGTCTGATAAAATTTTTCTGTTCTATCTTTTTTGCTTTATTTGCATACGTCTGAATAAAATCAATAAATCAATAACAATTATTATTACACATACATAAATATTATAAATGCACAATAATTTCTATTATAGCAATAGTGTTGCATAAAACTTACTAGAAAGAGTATTGGTACAATTGTTTCCACTCGAACAGCGGGTATTAGAAGGTATGCAAAGAATATATATTCTCTAATATCTATTTGACCACTAGTGTCCTAGAATATTAAATACAATTGATTTTACAGTTATTATTTTATAGATAGGTAGATATCTATATCTATAGTAAGTAATATAAAGTCAAGTTATACTGTACTTACAGCGTTGAACACTTTGAATAATTTATCTAAAGGAGATGGTTTATTTTTTGTATTACTAGGCTCATCCTTTATGGCAAATAATTCCTTAAATTGATCTTGTGTTTTTAGCCAATCATTCAAATGCCAATTTTTATCTCGACTTTCACGAACTAGTGTAGTTTCTTTCATTATGCCTTGTATCCTATAATTTACAAATACAAACATGATAAAACATTGTCTCGTCAACTCTTTTTTCTTCCTTCCCATTTCATGTATTATTACATAGATGAAATCAATGGTAATATTTATAAATATATAGATATATATTTCCTCCTTACTTGAGTTCTTGACGCAGTTGCCATACTTGTTCGATTTTCTTACGTAATGATGTTGTATTGCATTGATCTACTACAACTCCATCCTCATATCCAAAATCCAATCCAGAAACTCCCATAGCCCTGAAGAAAAAATGAATAATAATGATTGAAACCACAATCATAGTAAAATTAGTAAGTCTAATGAGTTTCTGTGTTTACCTTGCCATTACGTCTCTCACATTATTTGCATACAATTGTGGATTATTCTTTTCTTCTTCATTTGGAGTATAGACAGGAAGAAACTCCAATTGAATATAATTATGAAATTGTGTTAGTGTATACCAAATACTTTTGATTGCACTTGTTCCAGCAAATGTCCATGTTAGGCAATCCAAACGATTTGGATATCTTATTATAACTGGTTGAATTGGTGTTCCCTGTACAAGTAAATAAAATTGATTCAACTCGTCAATTCCTGTAGGAACATGTTTGACATCATATGATTGAAAATTGACTTGTCAATTTATGAAAAGTATTTTGATACTAATTAGTATAGATGCAAAGTTGTAGAAAATAAAAGAATGAAAACGACTTACAGGCAAAAATGCACCGGGCTTAAAAGAAATTAAAGCTGATCTATTACTGCATGTTCCTTCTGGATATATATAGACCTAAAAAAATAAAATAAACATATATATTAATACACATACAAATCAAACCAAATATACATACCTGTGGCCAATCTAAATCACTTTGAGCTCTTGTAGTGATTTCTTTTGCTGAACTTTGTCTTGACTCTCTACTATCTCGAGATACATAGACAGGTTGTGTAAAATCAATCAATTCTGAAAATAGAAAAGAAAGAAACCATAAAAATACATAATATATATAAGCTTCATGATAGTATTAGCATTAAAATTATCAATATAAAACAACCTTATGACATTGTTAACAAACCATAATGATAGGTAAAGGTCAATTGTATCTATATCTCTCTTTGAGTGCTTCTGAGTCACTCACTTACAGTTTTTTTTTATCTACACGTGCTCAACTTGTGAAACTGATATATAAACTTTTATCATTTTGCCGCATAGTCGTTAAGTAAAAGCCATTCATTTTTATATGCAATACTACTCCAACTCAACAACTGAACTGGGTCATTGACCATTTATTTATATGTTATTTTAATATATAGATAAATAATAAAATACAAGGCTTTGTTTCATCTTCACTTCTACTCTTGTTAGAATTTTGTCATAAATAAATAATAAATAAATAAAAACTCTATCTTGGCTTGGCATGAGTACAAAATGTACACATAATACTTATTACTTAGTAAAAGTAAACAATAAAAAAAGTTTCACTTACTTCCAAAGAAAGGAGTAGTTCTAGTTTCTACTTTTGCCACAACTGAAGGAGCTCCCATTAGAATCAAAGGAAATGAATCCCAAAATGTAGAATGAGGTGAAAGAACAAGAACTGGAGCTTCTTCTCTTGATGCTTGTTTACCTTTTTTAGTAACCCAATGAAATCCACAGAAAAAGAATAGCATTCTCATAACTACATTGGCAATAACCCAACGAATTGCTCTCCTCCATTTGGCTAAAGGTGCTCTTTGAGACTCTTCAAATGTCACACCAAACATTCCAATTTGTGCTAATAACCAAGCAAGGACAAGACTGAACAATGCTCCAATAAAACGAATAGGAAGAAGTGTCACCGTCAGTAAACCAATCTATTTAAATAAATAAATAAGAGCATATTTCATGTAGTGTTAAATATTTGCACGGGAACTTTAATCATATATTAGTGTCAATATATTCAGGAGATTGATAACTATTTACTATGGATTAGAAAAAGGATTGAAGGTTAGCTTCATTAGCTAGATAGTGTGTAGTATATAAGGAAAAAAGTTGCATTAATGCAATGACTTGAGGCTACAATAATTATTGTCGAATGCTGTTCTGTGTTAGTAATGTGGTTTTGACTAGTTTTGTTAAGAGATCATAAGTAGGCGAAGGCAAGCGTGGTGGTTCTTACCACGAAAGTCGTGCAAATAGCATAAAATAAGCTCAAGTTCACTATATGTAATTGTTAGAAGAAAAAATTATAATTCGGAAATGTAATCTTCTTTCTTACTTTTAGTTTATCATATAAAGTCAAATGGATATGATTATAAAATGGATGAAGTGGTGGTCTAATCTTTTCTGAATTTTCATCCAATTTTGACAGTTTAACCCAAAAATCTTCTTTAGGAATTGGAGAAGCAGCAGTAGTATATTCGTTGTCCCCTTCGTCTTCGTCGTCTTCAATCATAGAAGTTTGATGCATTTCATCGTGACGTTGTAAAAAGTTACTGAAATATCCTTTATCCAAATCTTGTTCTTCGTGCTCTAATTCTAAATCACTCGGACGATGATGATTATTTAGAATTCTGTAGTTAGGAAGAAAATTGCCAATTGCTGGAGGTCTAGGAAATGTGGAACTCTCGTACATTTTCCATAGAGCCGTATTTCTTAAATTTAAATTTAAGCTGAGGCTTAGATTCAAATGATTGAGATAGTTTAGCCCCGGTAATTGAGGAATTGCTGGAAGGTGTGAGAAAAAGTCTCTAATATTATTATATTCATCATCTTCATTATGATCTGACAAAAAATCATCGAAATAGTCGTCATCATCATCTTCTTCTTCCTCATGTCGTCTCGGCAATATGTCTTCCCCTCCTATTGGGTCTCTTTGAATCGGTTGCTCAATTAGAACCTACATAGAAAAGTTACAAAAATAAGTCATAATCAAATATTACAATCAATGTTGCGTGATTGAAAATAAATACATAAAATATATGTGCTATAATATCCTTCCGAGAGTACTACTAACTATTTTATTTGGCAAACTACTTGTTTCAAGTTCAAGTTCACATTTCTATAAATACTTTTGTTTGACATTACACACACACACACAATATGATAATAAAACTTTCATTTATTATATCTTACCATTTTTGCAGCTGCTCTTTTAATGTGTAATATTTGACAGAAAAGTATATATAATGATGAAATAAAACTATAAAAAGAAACTTCACAATGTATAATGCATTTTGTCCTCTCCAATTCAATAATGACTTGCTAATAATTTGTTTTTTGTTACACTTCAAATACACAATTTATGTCATTGACACCAAGAGTGACCAATTCAACAATGTAAATAATGTAGGCGTATTAAAACAACGTTTCAATTGGTCTCTTACGACGAACATACGAGCTCAACAACAACGACACACTTTCTTTGAAACAAGTATGCCAATCTTTGTGTAGAGTTTCTTTTAATTGTAAATAAAGGCGCTGAGTCGTACTTAAAAAATACTTAATTTAAAATTGAACAATTGAATATAATAACTCAAACTCAAGTTGTTAATTTATAAGACAGTTAAACTATTAGTAAATTGTTTTTCAAACGTTGTCAAAAAATTAATATTAAATTATAGTCACTTTTGTAATATTTTGTAATAAACAAAACAAACTTCATTTGCTTAGACAAGTATACACCTCAACTTCAACTGAACGACTGCAGCTGTATCTTTATGACTTGCTACTTGCTATGGCTTACGTGCTAAATTACACGTATAATACAACGTAGCATAGCATTCTTATATACTGTTGCATGTTGTTACTAAAAAACCGACTGAATCCGAAAATAATTTTATTAGTTCGGTAATATACGACTATAAGAGATACTATAAAGCTAAAGTCACTTTGAAAACTGTTTCGAGGATTTTTCTAGAAAATCTGAAAAAATCACATATCTTTATAAACCTGTCTCTATATTACAAGTAGTGTTCAAAGTCCAAATGTTTAGTGTTAACAAGTTTAGCATGAAATGAGCGTAATTTCCAACAGGGAAAGGAAACAACGCTGTTAAATAGTTAGTTGTTTGAGAATATATAAGTACTGAAAAAAATACAGTAGTTATATAAAAAGCTCCACTCGTGTGCACTTTTGATCCTACTTGTATTTTTTATCAGTTATTAAGTTTATTTATTATATGCTTAGGCAAAATTTTCCATACATATTTAACAGAAAAGAACAGAGAGAGAGAGTAAGATATGATTTATAATTTTTATTTATATGGCACGCATTGAATGATATGTACATATGGGCAAAACAATATGTGATTTTTATTAGTATGACATTATACATGACGAAGAGGTTATTATTACATCCCAGATCTCTTTTCAAGCTAAAAAAATATTAGATTTATCTGGTTCATTTTATATGTGCCAATATTTACTTCGCAGTTGATTTGAGGATGAAATTCTATGAAGCTGTTGTTAATGCTATTTAAGTACATAATACATACAAAAGTCATTTGCATTTTGTCACTAGTTATAAGTAAGGTGCCTTTGATACAAGGATAAAATGCAACTGTCTTTTATTTTCTATAATATATTTTATTAGTTGCATTTCAGGCTTCTGAAAGTATTTCTTAACTTTTATATATGCGACGTAATCTTTAACCTCATAAATATGTTTTGCTAATAATACGACAAACTGTATATATGCAAATGAAAATATTTATATCATATATACTAGTATGATGTGTCATTGTGCAACTAATTCGCAGTAGTAGTAGATTGGTATCGTAATTATTATGATACATTTTTGNATCATATATACTAGTATGATGTGTCATTGTGCAACTAATTCGCAGTAGTAGTAGATTGGTATCGTAATTATTATGATACATTTTTGTCGTTAGTATAATATGTAGCCACAAACCAACAAGAGCTGAAAATATTTATTTATTCTATGGTCTATGCTATACATATCAATTACTTTTCTAATGCTAACCATAATAATTTATGCAATATCCTGTTCTTTCACTTAGAATAGTTTAGTTAGGTATCAAAATAAACCATATCGAATGTTTGTTTTTCTAACTAAACTGATTTATGAAACTGGATGTTATATACATGAAACGCAATACAAGTAAAATACAGGAGTTTTGTTTGTTTTGTATCGACAACAATTTAATTTTTTAAATAAATTATCATTATACATAGTACATGTAGTAGCACTCTAAAAATTTTGTTTGTACATGTACATTTACTTTTAATTGTGTTTGACACTATTACAAAATAGATTTATATATATATTGATTTGATTTACTTTTTCATAAATATATATTCATGTGATTATACATACAACAGTAATAATAGCTATATATAAAAACAATAATGAGTAGTACTATCGGGTCTTTGGGACATTGAAAATCATGATTTAATAATTTAATAATATGCACTACTTAAGTCAAAATATAATATAGAACCCGTATAAAAATTGATGTGACATCCAAGAATAAATATATCGAGTTTTTTTAAAATAATATATATGCGATTGACTAAGCTACACACATAAATAAAGCTGAAGCTGATTATTATGGTTTTTAATTTAATCTTCTACTTGGATTTCTTGAACTTTTCTGTAATTTCCTTTTCCTTATTTTTGATCATTTTCTCAATTTCCTTCATTTCACCTTGTTCCCTTTTTAAATGCAGACGGAAGGATTTAAACATCTCCTTAACTTCTTTTAGTTGATTCTTTTCTACTGGAGTCTCAGAGTTTAAATAAGATTGAAGCTCTTCTTGAAATTCTATAAGATTAAATTAAATCAAATAATTGAGTTTATTGTTATCGAATAAATAAATAAACCATACTTTTAAATACTACACTTACTTGCTCTAGATGCAGAATGATTTGTCATAGAAGATTCCAATGTCAAACTTGACTCAGTCTTATTTTTGTTATCAGTCAACTCTGTTTGGAGAGTATCCTCAGGCGAACTAATATTAAAATCTGAATCTAAACTTGAATGTGATTGCATACTTTTTCGTCTATTAGGAACTTTAAGAATATTTTCATTTTCTGATTGATTTATTAGTGCTGCTTCTTCTTCCGACATATTAGTTTCATTGTTACTGGAAGTGCTGTTATTATTATTATTATTATTATTAGCTAATGAAGACTCTGACATAACTTTGGCTACAAGACGTGGAACATATTTTGGAACTAATATTCCCATTCCGTTTCTAATTATAGAAGTACTTATAGGAGACAATGGTAAATGTGTTACAGTTACTTTCAAGTCAAGTTGTGTTGTATTAGCACTTTGTCCAGCTACAGTTGTAAGTAAGTCTGATGTTCCACTATGACTATGATGACTTTCATCAGTAGAAGGAAGAGTCAATGATAAAGATTTTAGTAGAGGTTTTTGTTGTTGTTGTTGTTGCTTGTGAATTGATTCACCAACACAAGATTCTATTTGTTTGGAAGAAGAAGAAGAAATAATAATAGTTTCATCATCTGTAGAAGATTTGAGATTTGGAAGAGTAATAATTTGTGATATTTCATCTATAGAGTCCATTGGACAACGAGCCATTGGATTTCTATTTTTACGCACCAGTCTTTCAGTAAGAGTTAAACGCCATTTTGTTTCACGATCTGTTTGTATGCATTCATAAACAAATTAATTTAGTTAGCCATCATCATTTGTTATGTCTAAATATACATAGTTGTATTTATATACTACACGCACCTTCTTTTTCCTTTGGTGTAGCTAATTTCAGTCCTAATTGTTGAGCAAATGAGATTTCATCAGAATCAATTTTAACTTCTTCTTGACCTTGCTCCAATGTAGATTCAAGTAAATACTTTTTAAATGTTTTCCCCATAGTTAATTTAGGCCCAATTTCACTAGCTCTAAATTTTAATGGAACAAGTGTTTGTCTATCTGCTCTACTTATTAATGTTTGTAATTCTAATTCTGATTTTTTCTCAGGAGTCGTAAGACCTAATTCCTCCAAGAAATGTAATTGACTTGACTTTCTTTTACGATTAGCTCTTCGTTCCAATTTCTCTTGCTCTAAAATTTGATTCAATGTATTTTTTGTAAATTCTTTTCTCTCAACTTCTTTCTCCTTATCCTCATATTGTTGTTTTTCAATTACATTGGTTTCAACAGTTCTAATAGATTCATCTTTAGCAGTCAATTTCTCCTTCACCTTCTCCTCAGGTACTTTTTCAACTGTAGTAATCTCATTAGTATTATCCATTATAGATTCATCATCACATTTGACTTTCTCTTCAACACTGCTAATTTCTTCAATCTTTTGCAATGGAACAACAGTAACAATTACTGAACTACGACCACTTTCTGTCACAGAATCATTTGTAGAAGACACGAGTTGTTCATCGTCGTCTTGATCCTTAGTAATAGAAATTGATTTCTTTATACTACAGTCATCACCATCTGCTAACTCAACTGCTACAGTTTCTGGTGTATTAGGACATAAATATGCAATCATAAATTTTGATGATGCTGATAGTTTTGGTTTAGTTGGTACTTGTATAGAAGATGCAGCAGACAAACTTAAGTCCATAGCATAAGAAGAAGATTCTGCTGATGACTCCAGTAAACGAGATTTCTTAGATGTACATTCAGTAGCAGAAGAAGATTGTTGTGTTTTTCTCTTTAAATTATCTGGAGATGGAGATGCACTCAAATTTATTGGTTCATTTTGTTGCTGTTGTTGTTGTTGATTATTATTATTATTATTATTATTAGCTTCTAAATCTTTGGCTGCATTTCTTCTTGCTTGCCATTGCCATTTCTTTGGTACTAATAATTCTTTGTGATTTGTTGAAATTGATGTAGTAGTACTAATTGTACTGCTACTACTAGTAGTAGTAGTAATGGTATGACTAGATTGATGATCTACTTTGGATGTGAATGGTATCGTTCTACTTGAACCAGAAATTTCCTCTTCATCTTGAGAATGATGCTCTTGCTGTTGTTGTTGTTGATGATGATGTCTAGCTTGGATTTCTTTGTACATTAACTTCTTTGGTGAACTACCAGGCTTATGATGATGATGATGATGATGATGTGAAGGATTACTACTACTACTACTACTATTTGTGGTAGATGATTTATGCATTGATGTTGAACTTTTCTTTACATTATGGTGATGTTGATCATCTTCTTCTCCACTATGACTTTGACTTGTCCTTTGACTAGATAATGATGATGATGATGGTGGTGTTACACGGTGATGTAAAGAATTCTGCCTGCTAGAGGCTGATGACTCTGGTGCTTTTGAGTTCATCAATGGTGCTAAATAAGCTGGAGTTTGTTGTTGTTGATGATGATGAGAAGATAATTGTTGTTGTTGCTGCTGTTGCAAAGTTGGAGGCGGTGGAGAAGAAAAATGAGTTGTAGACTCATTACTAGGATATAAAGGATGAGTTAAATTGTAATAAGGTGGTGTACCAACTTTGATCCTAAAGTATAATGAAAATAAAATAAACCGAAAAAAGAGAGATTAGAAAAATTAGTGAACTTGAGCCCTTACCCAATATTTTGATTGATTTGATATGTTGGTAGAAAGGTAGGATACCGAAATAATTCTGCTGCAGCAGCAGGTGAAGGAAGCCAAGTTTGCCAAGATGGTTGTTGTGAATTAGTTGGCTGCATAGATTCTAGTCCAGTTTGATATACAGTTGTAGAGTAATGATCAACTGCTGCAAGTGGATGATGTTGGTCTCTATTTGTAACCCATGTATATGGTGAAAATGATGATGTTGATGCATATCTAGGAAATAGTGGTGGTGGTGGAGGAAGAGGAGATTGTATTCTAGTAGTCTCATATTTTGGATATACATTACTAGTGCCAGACGGTGGTAAATTGACAGATTCCTTTCTGGAATTACTAACTGTACCATGATGAGATGACATTGGAGCAACTGTAACTACTGGAGGAGGTTGTGAATGAGAATCCATTAATGGTGATGTAGGATTTGTTATAGATGTTACAGATGTTTTTCTATGATGAGAAGATAATGATGATGAAGTTTTGTGCTCAACTGGACTTTCTGAATGTGGAGATCCATCACTTCGGCTACTACTACTTTTGTGACTTCGAGACCTTGTTGGAACTATTGTTTCAGGTTGATGATCTGGACGATGTCGAGAAGGTAGTAATGGCTCTGTTGGTGGACAACGTGGTAATTGTGTTTCTCCACTTGGTAAGCGAGCTACTGTAGATTCGACCTAAAAAAATTAAAAATAAAATATATGAAAATCATCTTATTTATATGGTTAACCAAAGTATTAAGCATACACTATCTTCTGGTGGTGGTGGTCTAGTTAGCCAACTACAATGAGAACCAAATATATTGCCAATTTAGTTAATTAAAAGAATATCACAAAATCAACTTACTTAAAATGTCGCTTATGTGTTGGTAATCCCCATCGATCATATTCACTACTTTGAGACCAAAGTGTTTCACTACAATCTAAGCAACAAACTGCTAATGGATTTTCACCAAGAGTTATACTCCCAGCTGGTCTTTTTCCAGCAAGAAAAGGAAATTCCTATATATATATATAGTAAATTAATATATATCATATAAGATCAAAACTATAATTGTAATCTAAAATATTATATAATCTTAATCAGTATACCTGAAATGGCAATGCCCTAACTCTTTTTCTATATGTTTGTACACCACAAACAGCACATATAAATTTATGAATTATATATTTTCTCTGTGCAGGAGGAACAGCATTTTCTCCTTTCTCCTCATAATTATTCCATTGTGATTCTAGAGATGCATTGCAAAAAGCACAAAGATATGTAGATCCATCATCTCTTATGACAGCACCTGATGGAGGTATAACTTCCAAAAGAAATGGAAAATATGGTTTTCCTGAAACAGTTGCTACAGCTCGTACTCTCTTAGCCCACTCTGTACTACTTGGCATTGAACAGGTGTAGCAAATGATTGTCAATGACTCTCCTGGATTTTGCAACATTCCGTAAGATTTTGACAAATTCATTTTTGCCTTCTTCTTCAGGAATGAAATATTATGTGTTATGTATACTACTATATATATATATGATACTTCACTTAAACCTTATAACTAAGTTAAATATCAGCATTTACGGCGTACTCTTGGATAGCACTTCCACAAATTGTTCACAACAACAATGTCTAAACGCACATTTACGAAGAGCATGACAGGGCGAGGAGTAGTAGTAGTCGTTGTCGCCGTATTACTATTATCCTCATTACAATCAATTTCTTGTTGCATTTCAATGTTGTTTTTTGTTCGTCTACTGCCTTGTCAAAATATAATCAAACAGTATTACGAGAATGTGAATGACAAGAAAAATTATGTTATCACCCACATTCGTGTTGAAGTTACAACAACAGTATTAGAATAAATATATAAACGTGCGCAAAGGCACCAATCGATTTTGTAATATAATTATATATATATATATATGTGTATCCAGTTGCTTTTGAAAATTTGTATTATGTTGTCAATTTATTTTTAAATCATTATTATTTGCCTTTCCAGCATTCACTTTACACACAATACACATATTAGAGTGAGTGAGTGGTTGATGATTATTATTATGTATGTGCTTTACTAATGTAATGTTAACACTAACCAACATTAAAATTATATATGTTTGTTATACTATAGCTGTACTCTCCTCCTATTAAAAGAAGTATTCACCATCTGTGCCATAAGAAATGGTGGTGGTCTGGTTGGGGATATTCATATAGAAGTTTTGTATTATACACTTGTTATACATTGAGCTGTATATATATATACATATGTCTGTAAAGTATATATTCTTTCTAGGATTAACCAGTTTGAGTCAGTAATGTCAGTCAGTCAACTAAAGTCAGTCAAAACCGGATCATTTTTACAGTGAAGAAATGATAAAAATGTGTCCTTTTTTAAATCCAAAGAGATAAAAATTTTTTTAACTTTTGATATCAGTATTATTGACGAGTACGTACATTTTGTTTGGAAATAACTAGTATTTATTAGAATTTATTTTTATCCTGCCATGATGCAGCACATACATATAAAAATATGTCAATCTTGTCATTTTTCTTCCTCTTATAATAATAATTATTATATATCTTCTTACTTCTTCTTTCTATATTCTGTTACCTAAAGTCATAATGTCAAAGTAATCTTTTTCTAGTGACGTACTTACATAGAGAGACATTCACTTGACTTATATAATTAAATGTATTTTTACAAAATATATGAGTTTCTTTTTTTAAAAATATTTCTTTCACTCTCATTAAATGAACATGTTTTCATCCTTCTTCTAATTACTATTGATATTTACAGATAAATTGGAATTCATCAGTCTCTACTACTTTAAATACACTTTGAATTAACCTTGAATCATCAAAGTTGATGATCGCTGTGATGTGATGCTTGTTAACCATTATAATATTACTCTTGCTTAAAATGAAACCACTTATATAATTTTTTTACATGCTCCATGATACAATGTTAGTTTTGTGCGTACTTAGCAGTGAGAAGCAACTAATAAATTATTGAGACAAGTTTTCCAGCAACAACATGCTATACAGAGCAATAAAAAAGTCTCATCGTATCTATATATATATCTGCTTCATAGAATGAGTTAGAAAAAGAGAATGCCTTGAAATTTATTCATTTGAGCAATGTGCTTGCTATACAACTTTTCTTTTGTCTATTACTACTTTTTACATTGGCTGCTTTAAGTTAATATTAGAATTATATATATATGTGTATAGTAAGTGTGTCTGCTTTTAACAGTCATTCTAATGACATGATGACGTAACTAAATCTATAGTATACAAGAAATAGTCAGTATGTAGTGGAAAACTACTGTAGCTTAGTTATACTCTCTCTCATCTCATAATCTCTTCTATAGTAAAAGTATATATATGATAAAGTTAACTATATATATGTGTAGCACACTATGAAAACATTTAAAGCAAAATGTTGAGATTTTTTTCTTCTCTTATGCAAACAAGCATACAATTACAAAGTATCAGAGTAGGGCATTCTAATGGAAAATTTTTTTCACTTTGCGTGCTTGGCAATATATATTGTATATGTAATTTAAAAATCTGTCTACAAAAAAGACACTTTTCTAAAGCACGTTCCTTTTACATTTTATACTTTATGCACTGAAATGATTTTCGTTTATAACTTTTATCGTCACTGAGGATTCGTCTTCAGTCGTCACATGTATTTTGTATTATTGTAGTCTACACGCTACAAAATCATGAGATAACATTTTTTTTGTAGACAGAAATTTTCCATCGTCTTAAAAAATAGTGTAATTAGTACTGCACAAAAGATTATACTATTAGTGAGTCACTAATATTATGAAGATAATAAATAGAAATACACAGTTTTATTTCAAGTATATTATGTAGTAATGTGACGATGACATTTGTACAATAATAATCACCATTTGTTTTTATTTCTGCTTCTTACTGCTTATTATAGCTTGGGATTTTCCTGATTTCGATGTCTCAATTATTGCTGTTGATGGTGTAAATGCTACTTCTTTCTTTGATTCATTAGGCTTCTTTGATATATCTTTATTACTAGTAACTTTTAATCTTGAAGAAGTTTTAGTTATATTTGAGGAACTACCACTACTACCTTCCAATTGTTTCATAGCTGTCCGATGACTTTTAACTTTTAGAGCTCTAGCTCCAAGTTCTTCATGTAATGCAGGATATTTAGTTAGTACTTCTTCTAAATCATTTCGAAATAAAACTCCAACTTCAGTTTCTAAACGAGCTATATAAGAAAATCGAAATGGTTCACGAGGTAGAAGAATTCTAACTTCACCAAAAACTTCACTTTCATAAAGTATTTCAACACATAGTCCAAAATGTGAGTTTTCATCTACAATTACAACTTCTCCTTTTTTAATAAAATACATTGACTCACATACATCTCCTGAGCGTACAATAAGTCGACCTGGCGGATAAATTTCATGATGAATTCTAACACATAATTGACGTATTACAGTATCTTCAAGTTTTCCTAATATCCTTGTACTTTTCATATTTAATCCATAAAGTTCATATGCTACATCAGCTCTTAAAGAATAAGGTAATTCTTCCATAATTTCATAGTAGCTTAATCCTCTAAATTTTGTCCATAATAATCGAAAATAGTTACGGATTTCTTTAATTTTCTCATCACTAAGACCAAGTGTCCAAAAATGATTTTCTAAAACAGAAATTTCATGTTGATAATGAATTTTACTGGCTACTTGAGATGCTAGACATTGTGTCATTTCTCCGACAAGAAAACCAATAACAAAAACGGTAGAAAATACAAAGCAAATTGTTAAAATGAGTTCATCCATAGTTCGAGAAGTCACTTGTGATAAGCCTGTAAAAGTGATTGCTGTCGTCACATAGTATAGCGAAAGAAGATAGCGTAAACCCATAGATACTTCTTCATTATGATTTGTTGTTGTTGTAGAATCTGTAGCTGTAAGTTTAAGTATATATATATATAAAAGAAGGATCGAGAAAGATCAAAAGAAGAAACTTTTTATTTTGTTATATACACATGACATATTTGTGTATTATATGAAGATAAAGATTAAATTTATATATAGGTACATGAACTTATTGCTATTTGACTCTTTTATACTTGAAGAAAAATTTAAGATAATAAAACTTACAAGTATCATTTTTAAAGTAGTTTATAAGGAGATATGACATCCATGAATCTTTTTGACAAGTTATATCATAACAAGCAGCAAGATACCAAGCACATGCACAAAAATGGAAGATAAAGCAAAGTAAAATTGTCACTTTAATAATTTTAACTCGAGAAGCTTTCATTCTTAGGTCTATCTCAGTTGCATGTAGGTAGCGAAAGAATAGAAACTAAGAAAAGTATAGAAATCTTTTAGATAAATTGTAAATTTTATAATAATAAGTAAAAAAGTTTCACACATACCACTCGTAACATTTGTAATGCACGTATATCTGCCCCATACATAGCTCTACTTTTATAACTACTGAAATTAGCAAATAGGTAGAATGGTAACGTTGTAACTAAATCTAGGACAAATCCATCAGGGCATAATGCATATCTTTTGAAAATTTGTGTAACATTTGTTACTAGTATATTGTTATCATCATAATAGCTTAGACGAAGACTTCCAAGAATTCTTACTACAAAAAAGATTTCAAGAAATAATCTCAAATAATGAAGACCACCCATTTCACTTTGATAAACTCTGGAGAATGCGATTTCATGTGCTGTCAATCCACATGAGATAGCCGTAAAGAAAAGAAAGAGAGATGTTAAACTTGGTATTGGTGACATTGGATGAATTGTAAATGTCATCAAAGTACATTTGTCAAGTCTGTAAAATAATTTTGGAATTATATTATCAGTACAATAAGCTCCAAGGTTTTTTTTAACTTACTCTTGTACAATGTGAATTAAACCCATTTCAGTTCTTGGGATTTTTCCAAATGTAAGAATTAAAGACCACCATTTATTATTGATTGAAGAAGGTTCTGTTATCTTTGAGAGACGATCATCATCATAATCAGTTACTGTACATCTTAATAAATCTATGGTTGTCTTAATTGGTTGTGTTACTCCTTTTGGAGTCTTCTGAGCTCCTTGAGTAGTGTTATTTTTATTGTCTTTAGAAGAACTATCAACAACAATTGTAAGCTCAGGGTGTTGTGCTTTTGCTACAACTCGTCGTATTGATATTGGTCCATCCTTTTTATTACGATGTAAAACTTCTTCAGAAAATGTACCATTTGGTAAAATTGGAATGTCAACTTCTAATCCAGCATCTCTCAAAGCATCTTCAACTGTTTCTTTATAATGAATTAAACTCATTTTTTCAAATATCTCTTTCAAAGTTGGATACATAAGAAGAAAATTCATAAAATGAGCTTTTCTAATAACCAAAACATGAACATCTGTAGTAGCAATGACAGTATGTAAACGTTGTATATTATACAATGAAGCCATTTCTCCAAATATACTTCCAGGTCCTAAATGACACATGACTTTTCCAAGCAAATTAAATGAAGCTACTATACCATCATAAATTATGAATATATCATCATGCATATCACCATAAGCCATAATATATTCTCCTTCATTGAAAAACTCTTCATGAAGTTTCGAAGATAACATACGAATTGCAGAATCATCCAAATTCTTAAATATTGGGGCCTTTCGTATCTTACGCTCATATAATTGTCTCATTACATCTGTTTTTAAAGTAGGATGTAAAGCAACAAATAAATCATGTGGAGAAATTCCTAAAGTTTTATCCCAAGCACTAAAAAAATGAGCTTTGACTCTTCTTCTCAATTCTCTTGACACTTTATATTGTTCTAAATATTGAAACATTACTTTCATTTTATCTCTTAAGACAATTCTTCTCGAGTCTTCACCAACCTGAGAAGCAAAAATTTAATTACTTTTTAAGAAGACGACAGTCACTCGTTTTCCGGACCAACATTATATGTTATAGTATCATTAAGTTTAGTTACTAACCATACTTATACCCACACCTCAAATAAAAAATATTATTTATTGCGCAAGCCATCATATTGAGGCAAACTTACCATACATGCTGTCAATTTACAACCAAGTACTGTACTCACAATCATTCCAAAAAATATGACTGCAACAGCAATGCTTCTATTTAATGGAGTGTCTAGATAAAGATCTCCAAAACCAACACATAAAGCAGAAGTCACCGTCCAATAAAAACCAATTACAAAAGTTCGGAATGTATCTTTCAATACTATAAACAAATCAGATATAGATATAATCTTGTTATATTTGTTACATATAAATCTAAATAGAATTTGCTTTACCTTCGTTTGATGCTTCTTCGTCGTAAATTGAGCCAGTAGTAATCCAAGCATTTTCAGTACAATTATGAAGTGGATATCCATCTTTTGACGGACCACAGACAATATAAACAGAGGCACAAGTGAGATAATTCATAAATAGAAACATCAATGGAATTATTTCTATGAGTCTAGAATTTAAGGCATGAAGAAATAATTAGAACAGTTCAATAGTGTAGTTTCTAAAAGTAGATTACGTTAAAAATGTCAAACTCTTGGAAATAGTTTTTCTCAAAAGACCTCCAGCAAGAAGGAATCTGTAGCATTGTAATATTCGATTGATTCTTGACATTGAAATCATATCATATTTATTGTAAAAGTCAAAGTCATGAAAACTAAATGGATTCTGAGCAGTTATTGATGCAAGAACAAAATAATCAAATGGAAAGGAAGCAATCAGGTCCAAAATTAATAGTCCTTTAGCATAGTGAATGATAGTTTTGACAGGATTTGTAATAAGTTGATATTGTTTTCCATAGTATGACAAATGAAACATTAAATATATATCAATCCATGCTACAATATCACAAAATAGTATAAAAATCATGCTTGATAGAGGATTAACTGCAAATGCAATTTGAATAGGAACAAATATGGTTACTAAAACAGAAACAAATGTTCTGAATATTGTCCAGTATTTGAAAAATGACCCATTTGGTAATACACTTTGAGTCAAGACAATTGCACTGTAATATATTAAGATATTTTGAGTAATCTTTTAAATTTTAACTAAAAAGATCTGTACCAACGTTAGAAATCTCCATAATCCAGATCCACATTTTTTATTTTTAGTAGATTTTTGTGTTGTCACTCCATAAGACAGAGATTGAAGTGGTGAACGTGGTGGTGCTGCTGTTGGATTTGGAATTTCCATTTCTAAAGGATCAATTAATTTATGTTGTTCAGTTTGAAATTTATCTTCTCGCTACAATATTTTAAATACAATTTCAAAATATATATAAATTCAAATATGAAAATATATTCTTACTCTCAAAATTCTATACTCTTTTAATAATTTTGGATGCTTCTTTGCAATCTCTGCAAAATCTTCAAAGTCCAAGCAAAAGAAATGACAATGTGTCATAGATTCAATTCTATACTGTTTATTGATACCAAATATTAAACCAGGAAGACCAAAATATCGACTTTCATCTAAATATCCTAGTAAAGTGTCATTAAAAAATATTCGACACTTTCCTTGAACAATTATATATAATTGACGTTGTCTATCACCCGGGTATAAAATAACTTCTCCTGCAGGTACATGATATTGTTTCAACACTCTGGCAAAATCTTTCATAGCTTTCTCTGGTAGATGCTATACAAGAGAATATATCAAAATGAATTACTTGTAGTGTTTTGTAAAGTTAATTAGAATTCTACCATCGTTAATGGAATTCGTGTTAGATACTTTTCCGTTTGAGTTACAGTAACTTTCTCAGCTAGCGTTTTTGGAGCATCCCATATAGCTGATTTAGTCTGCGGAGTTAAAACCCCTTGATGTGATAACCATTGTAATTTATAATATCTTTCTACTCTTAACCAAAGTTCTTTTTTAAAATGTCTTTTTCTCATAAAATGTTCAACAGCATAAAATGTTTGCTTGAAAGAGACTCTGTAATACAATAATATAACAATGCTATTATTTTTTTTTATTATTTCTTCAATAAAAAACTTCATACCTTCGTCTCTCTCCATTTGCCAATATTGCAGAAACTCTTGCAATCAAGTAGGCTAATAATGCTACTCCAATTAATTGTCCAGCAGTCATCAAGTAAACTTCAAGATGATGTCTATAATCTATATCTCCATAACCGGTACTTGTAATGATTTGAGTTGCCCAATAAAAAGAATAGTCATAATCTTGTGCCGTTTTTTCATGAGGATGATCAGTACTACAAGTGTATAGAATTTAAAAATAAATATTTGCATATAATATACTCAGAAATAAGTAAAACTCACTCGCCCTCTTGTAAAATATCATTTGTTGTAACTTGAAAAACGATAGCTAGTACATGGATAGTAAACCCAAAAATTGTTGAAAATTTCACTATGAAAAGTATAAGTCGCTCTCTAGCATAAAGTTCCAGAGTATTAAAAACTCTGTAGACAATATAAAGTTGAAATGATCGATTAAGTTTGAGACAATAGAACCATTTGGAACCTCTTATTTCCCATCCAAAAATTGGAGCTATGATATATTCAATAGGTAATATTGGTAATAGTCTAAGATAAAAAGCTGTAGTTTTGACTCTGTAATGAAATATTTCTTTTTTCAATTGTAAAGTTTTTTGTTCAATTATAACTGGCTGACTCATATCCAAAAAGACGTCAATTAGAAATACTAAATCCAAAACATGCCCAACAAAATCCAAGTAATTGATTGACAGTTTTCGAAATCCAAATTGATATGTATAATACCAAAAGACTAAAAGAGCACTAACTGATACAAAACATTTCCAAATTAACATATCTTTAACTTGAACTGTGTTCCTTACTTGATGCATTACAATGTACAAGAAATGATGATGTTTCTTTTCATTTCTTTTTGAACTTGTAGTATCAGTAGCTACAGGAATGGTAAATGGTGACGTAATATTTAATGGTGGTCGTTTTATTCCAAGTTGTTTACATAATAATACAGCCCTTGCAACATCAGATTCTAAAGCACTAAATGCTTTCTCTTGTAATTCTCGTAATGTAGATCGTTCCTTGAGCTTTGCTAATCTACTTTGAGTTGACATTTTTCTTAGTACATTAGCTGTGATTTCAATACCATCATAATCATTAACTAGTTTTTCTTTGGTTTGATCTTTATTTAATGTTGTTTCTAATGTAGTGGAAACATTAGTATAATTAATTAGAACACGTCTTGAATCTTCCTGAGGAGCAATGACTTCATGGAGCTTGCCAAAGGCTTTTGGATATTCGTTTTGTTTTTCACAAAGTGTTATGAGTAAGGCTGATTGCTCAAATCTATGTTCTAATCTTTGATGTAGTGTGTCAAAATACTCGGGATATGTTGTTAGAACTTTGGCTAAGCTTTCTTTTGTTAGAACCATAATATCACATTCAGTACCACATCTTACTGTTGCAATATGAGGATAAGGATGTAGTAAATAAATTTCACCAATGGCAGATCCACTTCTAATATGAGCAATTACATGAGATTCATCTTGGCTAAGGATCTTTAAAAGAACAAGAAAATAAAAAAATTAAGCCTTTTGAAATATTATAAAAGCTTGTCTCATATGTTACCTCTAAATAGCCTTTGAGTACATAATACATTTTAGAAGCTAATTCATTCCGACGAAATAAAATTTCACCAGATAAATGAAAAGTATGTTTCATATGTACTGAAATTGACATTAGAAATGAGTTGTCTAATGATTCAAACAGAGGAAGTTCGTCCAAAACAAATTTATTTACATTGTAGAAAACATCAGCTTTCAATGTATGAGGTATAAAGTCAATCAAATCCAAATATAAAATCCCTTTACTTCTTTGCCATAAATAGTCATAAAAACGTTTAATTTCTTCCTTAATTTTTATAGAAACTGGACTAAAATCTAAATAATGTCGAATAGCTATTCTTCTTGTTAAGAAATTTTCTCTTTCGGTATCATTTTCAATTAAAATTGAGGTAAGCATTCCTATTACATCGGCTAGTAGAAATATCCATGCAATAAATTGAGTCATTGTTAAAACTCCTACTTCAAGTTCTGATTTGAGATTAATGTCAAAATCTCCATATCTGTTATAATGAATGGAGAAAGTTGGTTTTCAGTTTATATAAATCCTAATATATGACCTCATCTTACCCTAATCTGCAAATTGTAGTTACAGCCCAATATAATGAAAGCATATAATGACTAACGAGTATATGCCAATTATTTTTCAGAAATGGAGTTTCATCATCTCTTTTTAGTAGTATTCCTATCCAGCTTTGCTCAGCACATACTTCTCTTGTTGCATCTTGTGGACTTAGAACAAAATGTCGTACACTAAAACTCTACAAAAAATAATTGGCTTTAGACTTTTGAGTCTATACATAGTACATTATAGTCTAGTAAATCAGAAATTTTTTTCAAACCTTGCAAGCTACACGATGCCACACACAAGCTGAAATATGAAGAAAAAATGATGTTCGAAATGCTACTCTCAAGAAATACATTGAAAAATCTCCAACAAGTAGTTGTTCCTCCCATGACCCAATATATTTAATAATATATCGTATTCGTAACATATAATTTAGTCGTGAAATAGTAATGATCCATTCATCTAAAGAGTTGTCAATATCTTTATCATTTAAATTGTAAATGGATAATACAATTAAATCTATAGGAAAAATTGATACTAGTGTATAAATGACATCTCCTCTAGTGTACCCTTGACTTGTTTTTGAATATTTTGATTTGATTAATATTTGAAGCCATTGAGAAAATAAGCCAAGTATAAATAAGGCATTAACAAAATGAGTTATTCCCCATAGAACTTTACTCCTGATTAAGAATCCCTCAGAGAATAAAAATAAAAATATTGATAGAGAGCATGTAAATATGAATATTACTTCAAATATTTTATGTTCTAGAAATGATAACAGTTTTGGATATTTAGTTTCTTGAACTTCATGTGATTTAAATAAATCTTGAGCTGAAGGTTCCCATACAGTTTTTTTTAACTTGATACATGGAAGTAATTTTCGTAGTTTTGTTAAGTGAAGACAACCTTCTCTTTCAAAGCTAACATTAGAATTACTAAATCCAAAATCAGTATCAGAAAAAGGAGCTTCTTCTGTTGTAACAAATTCATCTAATTTATTTTTCTCAGAGAAAAATCTCAAGCTAATCTCAGAGTCTTCAATAGACATTTTCTTTTTATTGGAAACAAAACTATATAAAAAAATCTGAAGAGGTCGGCCGAGCAAAACTGGATCAGGAAGAAAAATGCTTCAAAATGACATTACATATCAATGTACGTATACCACCATAGCAATTATTAGGTCAAGAGATGTACTAAGAATTTTATGAACAACACTCTGAATATTTTATTGTGATTGATTTACTTGAGATGTAGATGAGTAGCATGAAATAAACATAAAGACAGTTGTAAATTGATAATCAAAAGATTCTGGATAGTGGGGTGCATCTGCAACTCCTCCGGGAATACATTCATGTAAATATTCACCACCAGTAAAGACCTTTTTAGTAAAAAAAGAAGAGAACCAAAATAAATACATAAGCTGGTGTATATTATTAGCAAATTAGAGACCAATAAGCTTACCCCCACTAAGCGAGTTTTTGGAAAATGTTTCCTAAATAGAGTAGATTCAAAATGTTCTTTTCTGTGTCGACGATAACCTCTACCTAAGAATGACGAGAATAAAAACCTTTTAAATAATAAATACTTTTTTAAATTAATAGTTGTAATGAAAATACTAACCAGCACATGCAAACATCAAAGCAAAGCTTCCTTCCTCTTCCATTTTACAAGATTTTAGTTTTAGTAGGCATTCTTCATCTTGTTCTGGTGTATTATCAGAATGCATTGCAACAGTAGCTACGTTGATATTGTCATTCCCACATATAATCAAACCGGAAGTAGTAGCAAGTCCAAGTTCTCCATCACACTCACTTGAAAATGTTTTCTTAATGTAGCCACCAGCAAAAGGTGTATTAGGATTTTCTCTATATAATAGAACAAAAAATAACAGTTAGTAAAACCAGAGTTTTATTCAAAATTATGTTAACTTACTTTAAGTAGTGGTAAATAGCAGATAATATAATTTTGTGAATTCGGCCCTTAAATACTACTATTCCTTTGACATTATCTTCAGGTGAAATATTAAGAATTTGTTTGCAAGTCACTGTATTAATCTATGTAAATAATTTAGTAATTATAAAGGAATGTTAAAATAACAAGATATTATATAATAATATAGAAAGCTTACATTATCCTTAAATGAGGCGTATACATCTCTTGTGATACCAAATGGTTTAATTTTCATTCCAGGAACTGAAGGAACAGCTAATGTGCTGAGTAATGGGAAAGAATTCTCTAGTTCAAATGTAGTAAGCACAGAATCTGGTATTGATCCAATGACACCATATCCAACACAAACAACACATGGAATAGAATTTTTCATGTTCCCAAATAAAACTTCTGATCTTGATTTTCCACTGTTGCGGGATTCTACAATTAAATAAAGCAATTCAATGGAGTACATGTAATGTAATATTCTAATACTTGTACTTGGCTTACCTCTCAAAATAAGATCATGCATTTCTTCAGTCATCATGAATAGCATCAAACTTGTCTCCCAATATTGTTCTTGTCCAAGCTTCCTAATATAGTCTTGTAGTTTTGGTATCACTTCATCATTAAAACGATTTTTGTTCAAATTCTGATTTTCCCCTCTTACTATTGTTTTAGCTTCATTGCTCACATTTTGATTATTAAAATATTCTACAGCCAACATTGTATGTGGCATAAAAGCATGATGAACAAATGTAAATGGAAGATTCTTTCTCTTTCTTCTAATTACACGAGCAACTTCGGTCCATAATGTACATACTTGTGCAGCTATAAATCATAAACAAAGTATAAATTAGTCTAATAATAATACTTTAAAAATCATTTTACAAACCTCGTAAAATATCAGCAATTGGCAATTTTGTTAAGATCATTTTAATGATAGAATATTGTTGTGCTACAACATGAGCTGCGTCTTCAGTGACATCATTATTGTCAGTCATATTTTTTGGTTTCTTACATTCTTCAGCTTCAACTTCTTGTTGCAAATTCTTATCTTCCATTTTGCTAGAGGATCTGTATGAAAGAATACAATGAATATGAATATTAGCAATTAAGTGAGCAATCCAGAGACAAAGAATAGAAGATGTAGTGAACACTAATTAATTTTACCTTTTCTGTGGAAAAGAGGCCATTCTTCTTCATTGAAAGATGAAAGATCTTCAGATTATAATATGATTAATATGTGACTTCCTGCAAATTCAGTAAGTTTCTGTCAATGAAGTGAAAGTTGCTTTCACCAGAAAGGATATTTGAACATTGCAAGTCCCGCTTCTGATCATCTGTGCCGGCAAGCTGATTTTGGAAAACATTTTCATTCGCTTTCTTGCATTCGTTTGTCTTTTCAGATAAGTCAAATTCTTTTTTCAGTGGTGCTTTAAAATCAAAATGTGTTCATTAAACGAAGTAAATCCTGTTGACTTCGGAGTTGAGTTTGATGATGGTGATAACAACCACAGATCTCATTTAACAAAAGGAATAGATTTCAGGTAAGACAACTTTTTCAGCATTGCACTTCACATTAGGACAAATGATGTACCAATGTGATGACATGATGAATGACAACAAAAATGATTAATTGTTTGTTTGTTCAATTTATTACTAATAAAATAACACAGCAAAGTAATTCAAGGACAAGGTTCTCTCTTTGAGATTGATCAAGATTATACAGATGAACAAGCAGAAAATGAAGAGTATTATGAAAGTGATCTTTATACTCGAAAATTTTTTGAAAAGAATAAAAATGATACCCTACCAATTTTTGAAGCAATTGAGCGTGATGATGATCTTGGAACTAGTTGTTCTAATTTAACAAGCAAAATGGAGTCTTTAACTGATGATGGAGGAGTTTGGAAAATGGTAATTTTCTTTGAATCTCCTTCTCTATTATGCAATTGAAAGTTTTTTTTATTTCTTGTTGTAAATTAAATAGATCCACAAACCTGGAAGTGGAATTGAAGTACCAAAAAATGGACGAGCGTATATTCATTATGTTGCTTTTACTGATGGAGCTGATGAACCATTTGATTCGACAGTACTTAGAAATTCTGTGGTGCCAATAAGTTATTCTTCTGATGCAACAAGCTCAGTTATTCCAGGTTTATATACTGGTGTTGCAACTATGAGAGTTGGTGAAATTGCTAAATTTATTTTCAAACCCGAGTATGCTTATGGTCAATTGGGTTGTCCACCAAGAATTCAAGGAGGTATAAAATTATTTATAAATTGTTTTTAATAATATTGTTTAATATGTAGTAGCCGAGTAAATTACTCTGACTAATTAATCATAAATCTAATCATATTTTTTCGTATCTTCTCTTGATATAATATAGGAGTTGATCTCATGTTTATTGTTGAGGTACTTCATGTTCTCACTGCTGAAGATTTAAAGTCAATATTTTTTATGACTGCTGAACAACGAGCTACATTGTCATTTGAAGAAATTTGTAATGCTGCACATGAGATGAAGACTAAAGGAAATGGTGAATACGTAAATAAAAACTATTTCAGTGCAATCAAAAGGTATTATTTTATTAATATTTAAAATTTTTTATTGTATTAATAATTTTCTGTATTTATTATAGATACCAAAAAGGAATTACAATTCTTGAAAGATTATCCTGTACGTCGTAAAGAAATTGAAGAAACACGCTGCAAAAATTTACATCCTTTGTACATGAATCTTTCTCAATGTTTTATAAAAACAGGAAAATATGCTAGAGCATGTATTGCTTGCAAGTTTGCTTTGAGATGTAATCAAACTGCAGATTGGTACAGATTGTATTATCGGTATGAATATTATACTAATAATAATAAGTGCATGAATCATATCTAATCCTTTCGATTCATTTAGATTTTCTCTAGCAAAACTTTCTTTGGGACAACCAGATGTAGCAAAAGACCTTTGCAACAAAGGATTAAAATTGGCACCGAAAGATGTTAATCTTTTGGAACTCATGAAAAAGGTAAGTCGATTACATGTTATGAGTTTTATTTCAATACTTATTTTGATTCTTTTAATACAGATTGAAAATCAAAAGCAGGAACAGAAAATAGCAAAGCAAAATATGCTTCTAACTATAGGAAAAGCATTTTTTGGAGATACAATGCCCAAAAACTAAAGATGATGAAGAATTGTAACTTGAGAAACTGTCTTTCATATTATAAAGTCTGAAGGTTTGTTAAGTATAGAAGCTTAGAAAAGTACTTAGATCAATTTATTTGATATTGTTCAATGTATTCATCCTATTACTCTAGTTCAGAAATAAATGTCAAATGAAAATCAGAATATTTTCATATTCATTTGGTTAAACCCAGCATAGTGGGTTTTTTTCCATTCTTATTCATTATGAAAGGTATAGATCTTTTTATAGTACCTTTACTAAGAAATCTGGACTGGACTTTTCTACATTTAGGTTAAAAATATCATGAAATACCCATCTATAATAGTAGTATGTACTGTAAATTGCATTTGTAAAGCTTATGTATATAAGGGTACCAAACTAAATACTTACATGTGTATGTAGATTAGTTTTTTTTCATTGGCTTTTCTTAGAATTTTTCTATCTATAAGGTTACTTTTTCAGTCGTTGTCTAAAAGAGACTTTAGTATTTCAGCGACCTTACAACTGACAAGTAGTGCATTTTAAAGCTCTATTCGTAATTCTCAATCAATATTTGACTTAATCGTCGTTTATACTTTGAAAAAATGGTAAGATCAATTTGTTAAATACAATATACTAATAAAAATTTCAATAAACTAATTCTTTTCTGATTATTTATTTTTCTACAGAAATATTCATTTGTTTTTGTTCTCTTCGCTGTTATTTTCATCGCGATCAATGGAGAAGATGCTGTAGTTGTTTCAAAGCCTGAAGTCGCTCCAGCTCCTCCTGCAGTTTCAGCTCCCGTGGTTGCTCCTCCATCACCTGTTCTTGCTCAACCTTCTGGTGAAGGAACAATTACAACTCATAAAAATCCTGATGGCTCATCAATCACTATTACAAAATTTAATGGTCCATTGCCTGCTAATGCCTTCAATTTTGGTAAGGAAATAGTTTCTGTTTTCCATTAATTAGACAATATTATCACATTACCCCGTATCCGTTGCATGATTTTTTGCTAATGATAAATTTCGTTTTCCTTTTCTTGTGTTTTCCTATTTTATTTGTGTATCATTAGAGCCTCTCTTCCTTCAGCCATTTTACAATGCTCAGCAATTGAATTACAACATTGCTCGAATGTTCGATTCGTTTCCATTTTATGCCCCTCAATTTCCATTTTACAATTACAACAGTTTTTACAACAATTTATACAGCAACAACTACAACAATTATTACAATCGTGGTGAGAAAGATAAAACGAAAATATTTAGCAAAACTATATGTTCTTTATGCTTATGACTACTTACTTTTAAAATGTTAATATAATACTTAAATACTACACTATAGTCTCTCTAATAATATATTTTCTTTTCTGACTTTATTTCAGGATTTAATGCATTTCCATTTGGCTATGGTCGTCGCCGTTAAACTACAACAATTGAATGTCTCCAAACTCAAGCATCAACTTTTTTTGACATTATTTTCTTGAATATATAAACTACTATAATAGATAAGACAAAATTTTTTTCTGATACCATAAGTCATTTTTTCTTGTTTGAATATTTTATTTAATTTCTAATCTCTCACTTCTTTTGTGACATTGGAATTTTTTAAAAGCACTTACACACTCCTTATGTATTATTATTATTATTGTATCTTTTCTCTTGACTATTGATTATTAAAAGTATTATTTATAAAATACATATACACAAATTACATTTAGAGATTTTCCTTCAGCATATTCATGCTAGAAAGTTCTTGCATAGCTGTTAATTAGATATTTCTCATATTGTTGACCGCACACAACTCAACTTGTTTAGTTTTAGTAATGACAAAAACAATTAGTGCATCATAATATAACTAATATATGAGTATATCACTAAAGCTAACACGCAATAGGAAATGCCAAACTAGAAATTTTATTATATAAATAGAATACACATTTTGTTGTCAACCTGTCATTTGACATTGATATCTTGCACTCAATTTCTAGTTCTCATCTTATCCTGTTCTCATAGTATAAACATGAAGGTACATAGTAAAGTTTTTAATATTATATGTAAAACTTAAATTCAAACTTTGTTATTTTGCATAGATTTTACTTTTGACTGCATTCATATTGTCAGTATTTGCAAGTGAAATGCTTGCTGCTCCGACAGAAACAAAAGAAGAAGAAAAATTGACTACCAGCACTACAGAAAAAACAAAAGAGACAAATTCTTCTACAACAACCGAAAAGCCTGCTTCTGACAAGTCTCGTTCATTGTATAGTGGAGGAGGAAGCATCATGGCCTATGTAAGCTTCATGCAAATAATTAATATTTTTGTAAGGACAATAATTGTTAATCTAATATAAAACTATTTTAGGGAAGTGGAGATGGATATACTTCAAGCTTTTCAATGGTCACTGGATCTGACGGTAAAAATCATTATGTCAAGTCATCCAATGGAAAAATAGAGCAAGGAATTTGGAAAGGGTCAGTTTTAGTCTAGTGCAGTTGTACTTTGTGTTGTACTGCTGAAATTAAGCTGATGAATTGTAACAACCAAACTTGATTATTTGTACATGTAATATGTTAATTTATTTCCGACTTTAAGATTAAATACTTTATCAAAGATCTACTCCAAACAAACAAAGAAAAATCTTAATTTCAAGAAAACAGATACAGTCATTCACCCAATAACTTAAGACGTTGTTCCTCCTCAGCACACTATAGAAACAACAAATAAAAACTACTTTTTATGATTTCCATGATATAAATACGTTATTTTGAATACCTTAATGATCTACATGTCTCATTTGGATGTGATCCGTGAGAGTATGTATGTGATCTGATGAAAATACACATAATTGACACTTGTGCTTCTTTTGGTTAGTATGATTTGATACGTGATTATTCATATCCTCCTTTAGCAGGGTCCAATGAAGACATGAAGGATCCATTATACAAATATATAGTCCTTTCTCGTAGATATAGCCACGCTTCTTTTCGATTTTTGTAGGAGATGGTATATTTTCTATATAGTAAACAAAACAGTATTAGAGATATGATATACCAAGAATAAAACATTAAAATATTTGTTACTCACGTAGTGGATTTTCAATTGGACCTTCGAAATGACATACTTGAAAATGTCCATTAATGTTACGTATGTTACATTTGTCACATGAAGATGGAGTTTTACTTGGATTCGACAAATGTAACTTTTCATGATTATGTAATTTTTTACTTTCAACAGAAGTAAACTTGCACCCATGATAGTAGCAAGTTTTCATCTTACTGTCAATATATTTAATCTGATCTTCAATAGTATGATACATTCTCATGTGCTTCCCAATAGCATTTTTTACTTTTGGTGTCCAGCCACATACGAAACAGCTTACAGTATCTTCAACATTATCATGTGCCTTCATATGTTGCTTCAAATACCAACCATATGATGTTATAAATGAACAGATTCTACACTTCAACTGTTTCGTCTTCAAGTGTAATTGTATATGAGAGTTCAGTTTAAAAGCATTCCTAAATTTATAGCTACAAATATAACACTCCCATTTCCCTTTATGATAAAGTAAATGTTGATCATACTCATATTTCCATGAAAACTTCCGTCCACAATACTCACATTTGTAACTCTTTTCAAATACATTATGTACCTGATGAAGATGCCGAGTAAGTTTACTCTTCGAAAGATATCCTCGATTGCATTCTTGACACCAATATGGAGAAGGAAAGAAGTGAGACTTCAAATGATTTATATAGCTGTAACGATACGTGAACAGTCTACTGTTGGAGGTACAATACATACACTCATACGTTTTATCTTCAGGTATAGAAACAATTTTGATAGTTGGTTCAAAATCTCCAAATGGAAGAAGAAGACTTAAATGATCAGAGTAATATGAATTTTGAGTGTCGACGATTACTTTCTTGTCGAACATAAAGTTAGATCCATAATAATCAAGACATGAAGAAATTTGATTCTCGAGACCAATTCTAGTTATTATCAACTCTGTGCCTCTACTTGGATTGAAAAATTCATGAATTTTGATGTTAACGGTTGCTAGCAAGTCGACCAAATCATTATATCGACTTTGTTTTTTACGATCATCAACATTCCAATCACCACAACACAAAATTTTTGCATCATTTCCATTGCTCAAATAGATTTGATTAATACATGACACAAAGGCTTGAAATGATTTTAGTTTTAAAAACTTTGTTGTAAGACATGGTAAATAGACGTTCACTAGATAAAATTCACGACTTGAGTTTAAAATAGTTACTTTAGTTGAAATAAATCTTCCCAAATAACATTCTTCATGATCCTTCTTAGGAAATGTTGGCAATTCTTCACGTTCTACTTTGACTTGACGATTGTTGTAAATGATAGCAACTCCATTAGAAGAACCTACACTTCCATCACAAGTAACCCAAAACTTCCCAATGGCAATATAACCATCCCATTCTTCACTAAGATCTTTGAGAATGACGACCAAATCTTCTTCCGTACATTTAGTTTCCTGGAATGCAAACAATGGACAATCTGGATAGCATTCCATCATGTATCGAAGTTTATCTACATTAGTTCCTACTAATCCATTTATATTTCGAGATACCATATAAAAGTTTTTGAGATTAGGAACTGCAATTGAAAAAAAAAGTAAAATCTTATAAAGGTACAATAACCACAACTAATAATATCTTTCTACTTACACGACAAAACTTTATCCTTCCTCTTAGTCTTTTGCTCCTCTAACTTTTTTAATAATCCATCATCACTACAACTTTTATCCCTCTTAACCTTCTTTTGTTGACTTTGATTATTCAGCTTTCGTTTGATTAAATTTTGCTGTGGAGGTTTAGCTACTCGAGAATCACGAATCTTGGAATTAATTTTAGATGCTATTGAATCTATAGGAGGAACAAAGTCATTGCTCTCAGAACCACTCTAAATACAAAAGATTATATTAATAATAATTATATACTTCTACATGTTCATATTTAATAAAATAGTATTTACCTCAACAACATTTCTCTTTCTTTTTCTTGAGACTTTTACTTTTTCTTGATACTCTTCTTCAGTACTTGATTCACTATCCACTGGACGTTTTAATAATTTTTTCACAGCTTTAGATACTCCTTTACGTCTTGATTTTTGAACAATATATTTAGATATTTTTGGTGATGGAGGCACATTTTCTTTTTCATTTTCACTACTACTACTTAAAGTTGGGTAAGAAAGACTATAGTCTTTTGATGTAATCTTCAATAATTTAATAAATTGTTCCTCTGAATAGATCATCTTCTTGTCATTATTAGCATTTTTAATTATTGATTCATCATGATCTTTTCCATAAACAATAACATCCACTCCATCTGAATAAGTCTCTGCTAAATATCCTTCTCGTTTCAAAATTGTCATTCTTAATTGTCCTTCAGTCAATGTTTTGAATTCTCCAGTCAATAAAACAGTCTTGATAAAATATGTTGGTCGTTTTTTATTTTTAGTAGTTGAAGAAACAGCAACTGGTTTTTCTTTTTTCTTGTTGTCATCAAAATTTAATTTTTCTAAAAACTCTTCTTCTGAAAAAATCATTTTTCCATCAACAGCAGCTTCGTTCATCTCCCAGACATCTGGATACTCTCCATGTAATAAAATATCCACATCAGAAGTGTAGTAACCACATACATAACCTTCATGGCTTGCAATGAGATCTTGCATTTCAACAACTTTCATTTTTTTCAACTGTCCAATAATCATAACAGATTTTCGATATAAAAAATGTTTTTTATCTTCTTCTCCTTCTGAATGACTACAAGAACTTCCTTCTTCATCGCTTGATAATAATTCAATAACATCTGGACAACATGATTTTGAGCAATGAGCAACTGGGACGACTTTTTTCTTTCTCATTGGAACAAAATATTCATCAGAGTCATCAGAGTCCTCTTCCATAGGCTCCTGGATAATTATTAATTACAAAAATAAAACATTGGTAACTTGCTTTCTAATTTATATATTATAAAAAATATTTTTTTTTGTACCTGCTTGTCATTATTTTTAAAATGAATCATTTCAAGAAAATCTTGCTCAGACAGAATCAACTTTTCAGTAGACTTGGCTTCTCTTAAAATCTTTTTACTTGGCTTTTCACCTTGAACAATTATGTCAACATCAGAAGAAAAAAAATGACGAACAATATGTCCTTGATTATCACTGATGAGTTCTTGCATTTCAACAAGAGACATTGAACTTAATTTTCCAGTGATAAGAATAGCTTTTCCATGAATTTGACTTTTATTATTTCCATCGTCCTCACTATCAGAAAATAATTTAGGGCGTCTAACAGATGAACAATGTGACATCTAAATTAATACAAAAATAAATAAAAATTAAATTACTAAATTGTTTATGTAAAAAATTAAATATTAGATATTTTACTACCTCTATCTCGTCTTCTTGTCGTTTAGTTCTTCCAAAAAATTCATCATCATGGACTTCTTTAAAATGCTTTCTCCATGACTCATCACCATCACTTTCATCTTCTAAATCACACAGAAGAGATTTTGGAACTCTGCTCTCATGTTTCTCTCTAAAATAATTTTCCATAGAGTCAGAGTCGTCAGCATCATCCAAAGGAATTTCTTTTACTTGAAAAACTTTTTCTTCTTCTTCTTGTACTGGATCAGGAACAATGTTATTGACTACACAATCCATAGCCAATTTTTCAATTTCTCTCAACTTCAATTTATTGAGAAACTCCTGTTCAGAGTAAATAGGAATTCCACATTTTCTTGCAGCCTGACGAGCACAAACACTTGAGTTGAATCCATAAACATAGCATTTGGAATATTTATCAACTGAGTTGCTGGTTGTTGTATTTCTAAATTTCTTCAACACATGTTGTAAATCATCTTTGTTGTAAGTTTTAAATTCTCCAGATAAAGTTAGATGACACGAAGAAAATGGGAGAGTTGAAGATGACTGTTTTATGATTCGTATAAAAAATAAAAATGTAATTTTTGATCCACAAAGCTAATTAAAACTTATCAAAATATATAAAACCACTCTTACCTTGTCGTCACTCTTTGTTGATTGACTTTCTGACATTTTTAGCACTTAATTAACCACTAAATAAAGATTTTTTATGACCAGTTCAGGAACGAATAGAAAATGCGACCAACCGTCTAAACCAAACAATCGAAAATCACAATGCCCCGCCTTTGCGCATTGGAATAAAAATTATATCAAGATCTTCCATGTTTCTATTATTATCATGTGATTAATCTCCGGGAGCGAATTAAGAATATAGAGTTTCATTACAAAAATAATCATGCAATCATCAGCTGCTTTTTATTTACATTTGACTAAAAATATGCATAAACTTAAAAATTCTACTTACAAAAAAAATGTTTCCATAGATTTTAGAATTGTTTGTTTATTTTTTGTTTGCCTGAAAGAGTTTACTTGCTGTCTCAATTCGAGACAAAAGAAATTCACAAGAAACAAAATTTTAGTTATCATCAAATCAACATCTTTCAACTTTACATCAAAAAATGGGTAAGCTGTGTTATTAATTTTTTTTAATTCTTTTTTGTTACATAATACTTCACTCATTTATGTTTTTTTAACATAGCTTATGTTGTATCGTCGAAATTACAAGCTGCCATTATTGGAAATGGATTGAGATTATTTCCAGGTCTCTTTATTCAATCTCCAGCTTTTGTTCCTCCTCCTGGAAATTTCTTAGACATGTTTCCACCTACAGAAGATGGAGAATTATCTAGACAATTAGAATCATTCATTAGCTTATTAGCAGAATGTCCATGTATGACAACAACATGCCCAAGAGGAGGACCATGCAACGACAATTGTGCTTGTAGACATGAGTCCAGGATTTGCTCAAGATCATGTCCAAATTGTGAAAATCAAAACTGGTTAGAAAAAGGTTTTAATCCTGGAGAAGTTGAAGTTGGTGATAATGGAATTCTCCAAGTCAGAAGTTTATGTCAGCTTGAAGTGTAAGTTTTTTAATCGTGAAACAGAATATAAGTTCAGTTACTAATAATTTATTATATTCTTTTATTTTTTTAGTGGTGAATTAGTTTGCCCTTTAGTTGGAAGTCCTAGTCTCTCCATGAATGCTGAGTCACCATTTATTGTAAAATATCGTGAGATGTGTGACAGCTATCCTGGAGGAACAACATTGCCAGTTTATTTGGATTGTGGAATAACTAAGAACATTGGAGCATTAATTCGTGTCACTGAAAATATTAATGAAGCAAATTGCATTTTAAAAGAAGTAAGCAAAAACTTTTTAAGTCAAAACTTTGCTTTTATTAAATGCTAAAATAATATAATAAAAACTGTTATTAATTATCTTTTTACAGTGTGTCCAACTAGCAAGAAAGTTTATTTTTGTTGTAGTCATCCATCAAATTCAACTTGGAGAAGAATTAATATTATATATTCCTGAAGAACATTTTGTTAATCTGCCTACTCCAGCTACAATCCATCCAGAAAATTCTGTTCCACCAACACCAACACCAATAGTTGTTCCAACTCCAGAAACTTCTCAAGAAAATGCTCTATCAAGTATGATTGTTCCTGCTGAAGAATCTACTGCCCCACCTCCAGCTGAAATCACTCTTCCTCCTCCTGTTGTAAGATACTCTATTATTGATGTAGCTCATACTGAACAAGAATTAATACAACATGATATCAATGAAAGCTTGGAACCAACAGTAGAATTTTTTCCTAAACTATTTGATGATAAAAGTACTTGTGATGCTAAATTGGCAAGAATAGTAGCTTATTCTCTTATTACTAATTGTGAAAGACATTCAGCATCTAAAATTGCTTCTCGTTATGGTGGTGGAACTGTTATAATCAAAAAGTTTGTTAATGATATTCTTCAATCAACAATTTTAAATATTCAATTTCTAATGGGTGCTGTGCCTTATTACAATCAACCAATAACTCGTCTCTCACCACCAATAAACCATCAACCAACAACTCATGAACAACATCCTTATCCACATTTTTCTCCAGTTTCCAATGCATCACCAATAAACCATCAACCAAGTGCTCGAGGACAAACACCACCACCTTATCCACATTTTTCTCCAATTTCATCAGCCTCCAATGCATCACCAAACAATACTCATCAACAGCAACCTCCATCACCACCACTTCAAAGTTCTCCTGAAAGTCGTCCTTCACCACCACCACCAAAACAAAGAAAACAACCATCAAAACTTCCAGTTAGAAAAGCTACACTAACAATTCCAAAGTCAAGGAAAGCAAAACAAATGAGAAGCTCTCCAAAGTCTCCAGAAGTACAACCAAAAACTAAAAAGAGCCGTAGAAATGCTACTGAATCAAATACTAACAATTCTCCACAAGCAGGACCATCAAGTGCTTCAGCAGCTATTGAATCAAATCCTAACAATTCTCCACAAGCAGGCCCATCAAGTGCAGCAGTTGTTGAATCTGTTGTCACATTTAAAGTTCCAGAAGTACCAAAGAAAAAAGAAACAAAATCAAAAAAACCACAAGCAAAAGCAGCGTCAAGGATTCCAATTCCAACACAAGAAGAAGAAGCAGAAGCTCTGAATCCATTTGGCCATACTGGAATTAGAGGAACTTGTATACGTCATGGACATTATATCAAGTACTTTGAGAATGGTTGTTATTATTTGACAAATGAAGACACTTATCATAAAGTTGATTCTGAAGTTTGGAATCGACAAAAACAAGCAAAAGTCAAACGGTGTCCATATTGTGTCACAGCTAATGTATTGAATCAAGAAACACCAGCTCAAGAAATTCGGTTGCGTAAGTTTAGTAATCGACAAAGACAAAATGATCATTTCACTGTATTTCATAAGCCAAATCCAAATTTTTTCTGCAAAAAATGTAACAGAGGCTTTACAACTAAACCTTTGCTTGACAATCATAACTGTAGACCTATTAATATTGAATGATTTTATAACATCATCATAACTCATCATTGTATAAAAATTCATTGTAATATATATTATTTCTTGAATGATATTAAATAAAATTCTTAGTATCAATAAAAACTCCTTACGTCATCTATTTCTTTTACTTGCCTGTGTTTGGCACCAAAGTTCTAGCATTTGAATTTTTCACAACAGAAAAAAGTTTTGTTTTTATTTAGTTTTGTTTGTTGTGTTTTTGTTCCTCTCAAGTTGTCAAAATGAGTCATAATTTAGTTCCATCAGACACATTATTTGCTAGTTTACGCTCTAGTCTTATGTTATCAACATCATCATTTAAATTTCCAATATCATTTGAGACCAAATTGTCTAGCATTTTACCACCACCATTCCAAGTTAGTATCGATACATTTCAACCACAATTGTTTTTAGATGGAGGAACTTTTGGAGGAGTGTATCAAGTCTTGGACAAGAGGACAGGATTACAATATGCTCTAAAGTCGATTATTTCATTCTATAAGTTTGAAGACATTATTACAGAGAGAGATATCATGGTGGAGGTACAACAGAAAAAGTTCATCAACATTCAACCACTTTCATTTTTCTTTTTTGATAATGGAATTCATTTCGTTTCACCATTATGCATTGGTAAGTTTATTTTATGGTTAATAAACACAAATAAAATTAAAGCGACTCTCATATTTTTAGGCAACTTATGGAACGTGATCCATATTGTTCCTCCTGTTGTCATTCCTGTCTATCTCTGGCAAATGATAAATTCTTTGATGGAACTAAAAACTATTCAAGTTTGTCATAATGACATTAAACCTAATAATTACTTGATTGATTCTAACTTTATTCTAAAGTTGACTGATTTTGGAGTCTCTGCTCGTGTTCAACATCATGTAAGAAAATAGTCAAAATCTAAAATAATCAAAACTTTAATTTATTTTTGTTTTGTAGGGCGTAAATAGTCAAAGAAATGGTGGTACATTTATTTATCATTCGCCTGAAACAATTAGAGATCGTCACGTTAGCTATGCTGGAGATATGTGGTCAGTTGGAGTAGTACTTTGGCAGCTGTTAAATGGTGGAGGTTTTTTATTCATGAGCAAGGATGATGTTCTTAGAAGACAACAAAATCTTCAAACGGAATTAGACAAGATAATTGATCCTTACTATAAAGCTTTATTGAAATCAATGCTGGATATTAATTGGAAACGACGAATAGTAGTTGACGATCTACTAGCTTCAGACTACAAACCTAGTTATGACCCAAATACTTGTAAGTCTATTAATATTACACAACAACTTATATAATTTTAAATATAATAATGGATGAAAATAATTTTGTAGTTGACATCAGAGGAGAATTGATACAGAACAACCTTCTTGAAACATTTATTCAATTGGCAAGAGGATCCGAAATGAAAACTATTCATTCATTTCCTAAATGTAAAATTCCATCAAAGGATTTGGTACAGTTAGCATCCAAATGTTGTGGTTTATTTTATGATTTCACATATTCTCCATACCAAATTAATCTACAACCATCACAACACAATGAATATGAATCAAGAATCAGTGAGATGCAGAAACAAATCAATGACAAAAACTTAAGAAATAGAGAGACCAAGTGTGAAGTACTACGACTTCAAAAGTCTGTAAAGGATCACTCCATTCAAAATGAAAAGCTTGAAAATGATTTAGAGTGTAAAGATTTGGAACTTAAAGAACTACGTAAACAAGTTGAAGAACTTCGACTCAAAGAATCAAATTACGTAAAACAAATCAATAATTACCAAGACTTGCTCAATAAAAAAGATGAACGTCTGTCAGCACTTAATAAACAAGCAAAGGATTTTAACAAGGAAAGTGCACGTCTTCGTAAAATGTTTACTGCTACAGAATTGAAATTTAACCTTACATCAGAAAACTGTCAAGAGTCTTTGGCTGATCTTTATGAAGGAATTCAATCATTATATGAACAAGAAATAGACGACAAAGAGGAGGAAATTAAAAGACTTCAACCCAAAAAGATGACTGACGCTGCGATCCAAGTTAAAATAAATATTGAATCTCCTGTTCCTCTTATTGTCATTTCTGAAGAAGAGGAGTCAATCGACGTGACTAATACTACTCCACTACCACCAAATTCTAATGAAGAAGTTCGGAACCAAGCTGTGGTTCCTCCATTACCTAATGATTCTAACCCACTAAATGAGTCATCATCATCAAAAAATCAATTAGAATTACCAGAACAAAATGAGGAAGTTGATGTAGATGTTCTGTCTCATTGTGAAGGTATTAATATGGAGGCTCACTCTAGTAATGGTATGTATAATATATAAGCTAAAATATATATACTCGTGATTGTACCTCATGTTGTTTCTATTTTTATTTGTTATAGATCAGTCGCAAGAAAATGTCCCTGTTGTAAAACCAAGAAAAAAGATGAGACTATCTTCTTCTAAAAATCCAAGAGAATCTTCATTACAACCAATCGAGATTAAAGTTTGTGGATTGCGTAAAACCAAAAAATTTAATATGGATCTCATCCATTATAGAGCATATACTAATCCTGAGATAAGTGAAGCATTAAAGAAAATACCAAGAACTTCTCACTGTCCTTATTGTTGGATGGGAACAGCAAGAAGTCAGCGTAAAAAATCTAATAGATATTTATTTGGATCTACAAATGCTCGTTGTATGCATATGAAACAGTTTCATTTGAAAGATCCTGATAATTTCTGTCAAGCTTGTGACTATGTTTTTGCTAGCCTTGCTCATATGAGAGAACATAATGGACTTTGGAAAAATGATGATGCCCATAAAATTGTTAGAGATAAGCTAACTAGAAATTAATTTATTATTATTATATCAACTGTCAAGAAAATAAAGTTAAAATGAATTGAAATTTAAAACATTGTAAACATGAAAGTTCATTCAGCTTAAAAGACAGAGGAACAGTGGAGAGCATTTTACTCATCTTAGTGCCGCAGTAGTTTTCGTTGATAATTTTATAAGCTATTGAATCATAATAAAATTTTTGCCGACAAAATTTTTTTCCAACAAAATTTTTATCGAATTTGATTCACGTATGTAAATATTTCATCATGTCATATTGAGTATATATACATGTATACAATAGTTTAGATCAAGAATGCCATCGAGTGTACCTTTAATAACTAATAAATCACAACCCTTAACATCTCAAAAAAATTGTGAATATAGTAGATCGATACTTGTAGGTACATAAATAAAGTTACATCTTTATAATATATATATTTTTTTTTACTTGCACATAGAAAGCTGTAGTAGACAACTCTCTGAATAGTACTTAAATATCTTGACCCCTACCGACGATATATAAAAATATATACCACGATTTATTCTTCTCAATGTTCATTTCATTTGATGTCACTTAGTACTACATATATTATAATTACAGTACTCACCAACAAGACAGCTTATTATTTCGATCTGTTTGTGGAACTTAGTCAACATATATGTAGATAATCTAAGCTAGTGATGAAAGTAATAGAAATACCACATGACCCATTTAATTAATGTCATCTGATGTTTTTCTTTTACCTAACGCATTCTTCTACATTTGTCATTGCCTCTCTTCTTGTCACCGTTGCTACCTAAACTACTACTCTCTGTTCAATAGAAGTTGACTAAAGAATTTTTCAGTTACTTAATCAATTGCTAGCTAATAAACTTACTGCAACAGTACATTATCCATTACATTACTGAAAACTTAGTTCCTTACTTTCTTATATTCATACTCTTTACATTGACACTTGGTAATCTTTTACCAAATGCTTCCAAAAGAAAGGTCAATTATTGTCTACCAATACTGATTTTTTCATTTCAAAATATATGGTGTACATCAATCTATTACTACTGAAGACGATTTTGAAATTGTTAGGAAAGATAACATAAAATAGTAAAATAATGTGTAGTATGAACTGAGCTTTATGTAGAGAATTACTATTACTCTTATGTATAATATGTCAGTCAGTAACCTCTTTCTTATGCATCTCTTTCATTTACATAGAAAAAGGACCTACAAAGATGATTTTCGTCTTCCTCTACAATCATAGGCCTGTTTCTCAGACAAAAATTTTGTCAACAAATTTTTTGTCGGCAAAATTTTTGTCAACAAAATTTTTGTCAACAAAAATTTTGTCAACTACTATAAACTTGCATAAATATCTCATAAAAACAGTTTCTTATCCTGTCATTTACTTGTAAGTTACGCATGGGGCATTTTAAGATTCATAAACTCTTTAATGGTTTTGACTTTCATACAATTCTTACATTAAAACATAGCATCAGACATTGTTTTTCTATACAAAAATCTTGATCATTCAATACATATTGATAAATATTAAACTTCATATAAATAAGGTACGCTTCCTTATAGGCGTACCTTGAAATTGTGTAGCGTACCTTACCCACGAGGTACTAGTATTAATTGACTGCCATTAAAAACATAATTTGGTATTCCCATAAGCATTTTTACATTATAGA